>NW_025573510.1:0-21593 GCF_020424385.1 Procambarus clarkii
AATTTAAAGGCTGGTGGACGAGAGAAAATCCACGATGAAGAGCAACTATGATGAATATACTTATTTTGCTTATTTTAATCAACAATAAATATTATGTTAAAATAATTGTTTCCTTGAATTTGCTTATCCTCAAAAGATTCATCAGCCGTGTAGCAACTGTCTCTGTGATAAGGGTTGGGGTATATATGTTTGCTCCATTAAGCAGTAAACTAATCTAACCTAATCTCAAAGGAGAATACATTCTAAGGCCAAAAGACGAGTCGGCCGCTACGATTCTAAAAAACTACGCAAAATGTGAGGAATTGAAACCAGAGGATAAAATAAGTAAAGTCATTGTCCTCCATTATCCCTTGCATATGGGCCTTGGCCATCTCGAAAAGCTGAACTATGTGGTGTCAGCAGAGAGATGCCAAGTACGAACAAAACAAGAAACTCGACAAGTCCTTCTCACAGTAAGAGGACGGATCCCAGAAAAACTTGACCTTGGAATCTGGGGCGTGTTCCAACACAGGCCTTACACCCCAGAACCCCTAAGATGCTTTAGATGTCAGAGATTTGGGCATCACAAAGATGGCTGCCAACGCCCAGTGAGGTGCGGAGTCTGCAGCCAGTCCCATGATACAAAAACATGTATTGATAAATTCAAGGCAAACCACCCTGTTCAGGCAAAATGCCCAAATTGTTCCAAGGCACATCATGCCTGGAACTTGAAATGCCCTGAAAGGCTCAAAAGGCTTCAAACGAACCCCACCACGCCAACAGCTGAGCCGAAACCCCCACCAAAACGAATACCAGCTCCGATGCCCACTAAAACCGCGTGGGGTCTACCCATTCAGGAAGAGGGGGCACACGGCCCTTCACCATCGGCCATGGTGAAGGGTGAGAAGACAGTACAGGACAAAAAGAAAGATGGAGGACACAAGACTCATGTTCAAAGCAGTCGGCCTCCCATTTCATCCAGCAAGCACACTGGGGCCAATAGGAGTAGCAATTCCAGTGCCAAAGTTACCACCGAGAAGGGTCTAAAAGCCACTAGGCCCTCAACCTGCACAACATTAAATAGTGCTCCCACTGAACTGAACGCTCTCTGGCCAATGCTCAAAACTTTGGTCACTGAGTTAATCGAAAGTCTGCTGTCTTCACATGGAATCAAGCAAACCACAGAGACTCGGAAGACAATTGAGCACAAGCTCAAAAAATTCGAAGATGTAATATCCATACCGTCAAGACAGCAGGGCAAGAGGCACCCCCATAAAAAGCAGATAGAGTCCAGGTCGTCGGAAAGCGACATCGATGAGGCAATTTCAGGACCACTAAGAACCTATACCCCAATTGCAACTTCCATGGCGTGTTCATCAGACTCCATGGATACCACGGAATTATCAGCACATTCCAAGAACCTAGAATTCTAAAGATCCTGCAATGGAATGCGCAAGGACTGCGCACTAAATTGCAACACTTGAAATGCATAGCAGCAACCAAAGGCATAGACATCCTGATACTACAGGAGAGCTTGCTTCGAGCCGGATTAGAACCTAAAATCTCAGGCTATCGAGGCTTCTTCCTTCCATGGATCAATGGGCAATCCAGGGGATGTGCAATCTATGTAAAAAGCGACCTGATCTCCAAATCCATAACCAGCCCACCCAATTGTGGAGCAGGGACAGAGGTAATGGGAGTCACCATTGAGCTAAGACACGACAAACTTGAAGTGTTCAATGTGTACAGGTCTCCACAAGCCGAAATGGATCTCTCTGTGTTATTTGGACACGCGACAACAACAAACACAATCATTTGTGGAGATTTTAATGCCCATCATCGATTGGCACTGGGCTCGAACAAAACAAATGAAGCCGGCATACACATTACACATCTACTGGACCAGCTTCCAGAAATACAAATCCTAAACAAGAATGAACCTACCCACATCCAAGGAGGCAGATTAGACCTAACCTTCGTTTCAGCCTCCCTAAGAGATGCAGCAATATGGTCAGTTGAGCCCACACTCACAAGCGACCACTATGGGGTCCAAATTGATCTTCAGTTAGACCTACCCACCCCACCTCCGCCTCCATCTGAAGCCTGGAACTTTGCTTTAGCAAACTGGGACCGATTTCAAAACCTCATTTCGGAGTGGCAAAGAAACTATGATCTTCCCGAAGACATTAATCAGGCAGAACAAGAATTTGTCAAAGCGATTCAAAGTGCAGCCAACCACTCAATCCCACTGAAAAAACAGTCCACCGGACACCATAAAGATCATTGGTACTATTGCGAACGCGTCAAAGAACTCAACCATAGACTCAATAGAACAAGAAAGCTATACAAAAAGCAGCCAAGTGACCGCAACAGGATCTTACTTTGTGAGGTCAAGGAACATGTACATCGAGAGACCAGACAAATAAAAGAACAAAAGTGGCTAGAATGGTGTTCACACCTGAATGAACACACCTCTCTCGGGGAGATGTGGCAGCAAATTCACTGGGCCAAAGGGAATAAAACACCTAAAGCTCCACACCCCAAGGATCCTCAACAGGAAGCCGAAGTACTGGCAACCAGGTTTGCAGAGAGAGCAGCCAGCAATCAACTTCCACCAGATGTTTTAGCAGTACAGACCGGACTAGAGGAAGAAAGGTGGCACAGAATCCTTACAGCATGTGAAGAAGTCTCTGACACTAATGCCCCCTTCACACTGGATGAGCTCAATCGGGCTAAGAAAAACTCCAAGGATACATCCCCTGGAGCCGACAAAATAACCTATAAAATGATTAGAAACCTCGGCCCAGAGGGAGACGCTGCATACCTAAGGTTAATTAATTTGGCCTGGACTTCTCAAACTAGACCTTCTGCTTGGAATAGAGCAGACATAGTGCCGATCCCAAAACCCAAAGATCCAGCTAATCCCAGGCCCATCTCTCTCCAAAGCTGTGCAGCCAAGATGGCTGACAGAATGGCACTCAACAGACTGGAGTGGAAAATGCCTAAACTGCACCATGATATGTATGCCTATAGAAGAGGGGTTGGCACAGTGGAATGTATTACAACTCTGTTAGCCCACTTGAATGACAGACCAGGAATGCTGATATTCCTGGACCTCGAAAAAGCCTTTGAACTGGCTAGCGCCCCAGCTATTCTCTGCTGCCTCATTGACAAAGAGGTCAGAGGCAACCTGCTCTCCTGGACCAAAAACTGTCTCATAAACAGAGAAGCAAGAGTAAAACTTCATGGCACAGTCTCTGAGTACAAAAGACATGAAAATGGTACACCGCAAGGAGGTATTCTTAGCCCTCTTCTCTTCAACTGTTTAATGGAAAGAATAATGAGGTTGAAACTCCCACATCACTGCAGGCTGCTAAACTACACGGACGACTTTGTCATCATCATAAAAGGAAGGGATGCGGCGCGCCTTGCACCCAAATGCTTAGACTGCATCAGTAAAGAGGCAAAACAGATTGGGATCAAACTCAACCCCTCAAAGTCAAAGGCCATGCCCATAAAAATAGCGAAGCCCAACATCCAACTCACAGTACAGGGTCAACCAATAGAATGGGTCGACACCTATCAGTATCTAGGAATCATCCTGGACACACACATGAATTTTAATGCTGAGGTCACATACTTGAGAGAGCGAACTGCGGCCCGGACGGCAATCCTCAGGTCGCTAACCTCCCTTTCTGGAGGAGCCAATCTGCAAGTCCTTCGCACATACTATGTACAGGCAGTCAGATCAGTGATCGATTATGCCGCACCTGCACTCACAAATCTATCACACCAACAGTGGAAAAAGCTTGAAGTTGCCCAAAACAATGCTATGAGAGCTGCACTGGGAGCCCCCATGTGGACCAGGCTTGAAACTCTTAGACTGGAGACGGGTTTGCCCTCTCTACAAGAAAGAATATCACAAAGGACAGCTACAATTATCAGTAAGATAATTATTTCTTCTGATCCAATCCCAGTACGACAGGCCTTGGTGGTTGGACTAGGTCAAAACAATGGAAACTCTTGGGTTGCAAGAGCAGGAAAAGTCCTAAACAGACTACATTTAAAAAACATGATTCTTGATAGAGAGGGTGATCATCCACACCCAAATTACACTCCTTCCGCGCCGTGGGAAGAGCCTACTTTCAAAATAGTAATAGAAAGTCTCCCAATGAAAAAGGCTGCCTATGATCCGACAATCCTAAGGCGCATAATAGAAGAGCAAATGTATAGCATAGCAGTAGCAGGAGCCACCCACATCTTCACAGACGGATCGGTGGACACAGAAAATGAGAGTGCTGGCGCTGCTCTTTGCACGACCAGCGTTCAGGCATATTGGAGACTGGGAGGACTAGTATCATCAACCCAAACTGAGCTGTTCGCCATACAACAGGCATTCGCATATGTGATTGCACAAAACACTCAAAATGCAATCATACACACAGACTCAAAAGCTGCACTTCAAATACTAGGACAAAAACAATGGAAAGATAATGTGGAAATAATTACCACCATTTTGTATCAAGGAGCAGTCGCTAAAGGCAAAGGCCTCAACATAACTTTAAACTGGATCCCATCCCATATTGGAATCCCATTAAATGAAAAAGCTGATGAAATTGCTAAATTGGCAACTCGTCATCCAGTGATACATAAAACAATTCAACCCAGCCTAGAGAACATAAAAAACATCATCACCAAAAAACTCTCACATCTCAACAAAGCCTACCTACACCAGAGAATAGCTGAAGGTTCGCCATCTGCAACATGGTATCTTCAGGCAACCAAATTAGAAAGGTTAAATATCCCAAAAGGAATCCACAGGGAAATAGCAGTTAGGCTATATAGACTACGTCTAGGTTACAGATGCAACTGGGAGATTGGTGAACCCCGACAGAGAGAGTGCATCTTCTGCCAAACTGTCACAGAAAAGCCATTACTTCACTATCTTCTGGAATGTGAAGCAACCAATGACCTTAGAAGAGCTTTAAGAGTTCCTGAATCATGCAGCGGCCACCCTGAAGCCATCAACACAGCCACTCTCCTGGTCAACAAAGGTGTCCAGCAGCTGGACACCCTCATAAAGACTGTTAAGCAGTATCCTCCCCCACGATAACAGCTTGATGGTTAAATGCAACCTCAGAACACTGGGGGAAAAAAAACGAAAAAAGAAAAAAAATTAATAATTACGGGAGACATCTCCCGCAGGATGCAGTTGCACCTCCACAAATCTCCAGTATCAGCTCTTGATACTGGTAATGGCTCAAAAGGGCCACCACTTACGGGCTATTCATGCCCGTGCCACCTTTTGGGTGTCTTAATCTTTATCAATCAATCAATCAAGCAGTAGACTTCTGCACTAGCAGTAAGGGGTATACTCAGAGATATATACTCAGAGAAGTGCAACCAACCAAGAAGTGTAATTAGGGTTATCTCGGCTCTCCGCCCAAACATTATTAATAGGAAATAACTGCGCAATCGATTTATTCCCAGGTTCCTCGATGTAAATATCTGAACCTCTCTATTTAGCGTAGCATATGGGGTTTGGTACAGAGATCACAAGAAAATCTGATTTACCAGGGCATGTAAAAGATGTGTGAAGTGACCAGTAATATCAACAAGGTTTTGGACGATAGTGTGTGTAGTGAATACGAAAGACTGATAAACCAGCCTGCCCTCCTAAAGTCTCCCATCGTCAAGAAAATGTTATACTATAGTGCCCTTATCCTAACCTACCACAGGACCCAAAACAGAAACGAGACAGTATGCCAATTTTGCGAGTCGCTACCATTTTCTAGTACGACAATTTTTGGCCTTAGGTAGAGTATACGTCAAAGTGCGACGCTCTGTTAGGAGGACGGGTTGACCGCAAACTTCAATGCTGGGCAGAACAATTTTAAATGCAAATTAATCCAATCATTTGATAATTACTTAAGGTTGATGAATGCAAATTGTTTAACTTAGGGAATAATAGAGATGCTATACTGTATAGCAAATCAATAATATAGTCAAAGGAAACTCATATTATGAGAGACTTGTGGGTTAGGATTAGAAGCGGCCCATTTTTATGAAAACAGATTTGATTGTCTCAATATTCACTCGCTAGAGAAATGCAGAACAAGGAGGGATATGATTCAAGCTTTTAAATGGGATAAGGATATAAGCAGGCTGGATATTAATAAAGTATATACAACAACAACGGATTTAAGCCGGAAAAATTTCGATTTAGGGGATACAGGGAATCCCTTGTTTCGAAACAGGTGTGTAGATGATTGGAATAGGCTGCCAGCTAGGATTATAGAGACGAACCCTTTAACAAGTTTCATTGATTGATTGTATATGGGATTTGAACCAGATTTAAATATGATCAGCCTAGCATGGGGCAAAAGGCCTGCTCTCCTAAATCTGATTTAATTTCTTTTCAATTAATCGGATTAAGTTTACATAATATTAAACAAAATAATAGCTGTCAACTCCTTAGTAGTGTCAGATATTTAAGAGCGCTTTTGACGATTATAAAATAATACTTAAAGTGAGCCATTGGCATTGGTATGAAAACATTCCACACAACCTATCAAGGAACCTTTGTAAACAACTCAACTAACTTAATTATGTATATAATTCTCTAGCTAGGAATTACTCTTCCTGCAGTTTAATTGTTAAATTGGATTCTTTTTAAAGTTCTTCTCCTTCATAGTAGAAGAAACTGCCTCATCACTTTTATCTTCGACATTGCAAGGCCAGTTAACTCTCTACTACACTTCCTCCAGACTATCATACCACATAATACGTCCGGTGTGGAGTTCCAGACGAATGTCAACACACCACTAGGGTACCAAACCCCTTCCCGAGTGACCCCAAGCAGGCTTGCGGCTGCAAGACTCGCCGGTTCCTGCTTAAGTCTAGGTAACTGCCTGTTTCGCTGCTGGTTACTCGTTCCAAGCCTCAGTGACACAGGATGTGATGTCTCAAGATAGGAAGTTAACCGTCAGGGGATATAAATACCCACTGACTTCGGTAACATCTTCTCAGTTACAGCCCCTCTCCTGTGCACGGTAAGTCTACTACGGGCTCTTCATAGCCTGTGCTGCTTAGAACCTCTTTTTTGTTCCAAGTAGTGAATCTTAAACAACAACAACAAGAACTACAACGGTAACATCTTCAGTCGTATTATAGAATGGATATAAATTCACTGGAACGTGTCCAACGTCGGATGACTAAGTTAATTCCCCAAATTAGAAATCTTTCATATGAAGAAAGATTAACAAAGCTTAAGTTGCATTCACTGGAAAGGAGAAGAGTTAGGGGTGACATGATAGAGGTTTACAAGTGGATGAATGGACATAACAGGGGGGATATTAATGGGGTATTAAAAATATCAACACAAGACAGAACACGAAACAATGGGTATAAATTGGATAAGTTTAGATTTAGGACAGACTTGGGTAAATACTGGTTCAGTAACACGGTTGTTGATTTGTGGAACCAATTGCCGCGTAACGTGGTGGATGTGGGGTCCCTCGATTGTTTCAAGCGCGGGTTGGACACGTATGAGTGTGATTGGGTGGTTATAGATAGGAGCTGCCTCGTATGGGCCAATAGGCCTTCTGCAGTTACCTTTGTTCTTATGTTCTTATGATTTCGGGGCTTTAGTGTCCCCGCGGCCCGGTCCTCGACCAGGCCTCCACCCCCTGGAAGCAGCCCGTGACAGCTGACTAACACCTAGGTACCTATTTTACTGCTAGGTAACAGGGGCATAGGGTGAAAGAAACTCTGCCCATTGTTTCTCGCCGGCGCCTGGGATCGAACCCAGGACCACAGGATCACAAGTTCAGCGTGCTGTCCGCTCGGCCGACCGGCTCCCTGGACATGTTTATGAATGGGATTAGGAGGTTATTGATAGGAGATATCTCGTCTGGGCCAATTGGCCTTCTGCAGTTACCTTGTTCTTATGTTCTGATAAATGTAAAGTTCTGAGGCTAGGTAATGATGATAGAGTTACAAGAAACGAGCTAGATGTTGTTAAGATTGCGAAGTCGGATTGCGAAAGGAAAGGGAGTTATGATAAGTAAGAATTTAAAACAAAAGGATCAATGCATGAATGTTCGTAATAAGGCAAATAGGACACTGGGATTTATTAATCTAAGCGTTAGTAATAAGACACCTGGTGTGGGAACCGACCTGTGAGATTTATATTTACGTTAATTTGTATACTTCGATAGCAATTTGTATAATGATAAGTGGACTGTATTTCTGCAATAATCTTATAATCTCACAAATCGATCCTCTACACATTAGGGGGGGTTTATTAGTTTATATATATGCAGCCAATCAAACTACAGTAATAGACTACATACTATTAAACATTGAAGAGGTTCCTTATCTTATAGTACAGCAGGTTAGTCCACCAGGTATAACTAGGGTGTAGACACCAAATTATCCTCTTTGAGGTAGCTTCCATCACCCAGTAACTGGTGCACAAATCTTGCTTCCTCGTGCTTGACCTGTCAAAAGTGCGCTAGCTGTGAAGCCAGATACCTATATATGACAAGCTATATCAGAGAAAACTGTACATGGAACAATAAAGACCTGGCTTAATTACCTTTAGTTTGAGGCTTCCACGTGATCTAACCGGATCACCCTATATCCTGACATTAATGGCCATAAATGAATGATAAACGGGTTTCGGATAGACACTTAACTTGAATTTGTAGACAGCGTGTTGACAATGGTACACCTTTGGTTTCCATAACACTACGTCCAAGTAAATTTAACAGGAGCCGAATTTGCTCCCGTGTGAGCCTCTGGTCTAGTATAAACAATGGCTGTTTAACACTCCATACTATTGACGTTACTGGCCGACATTGTCCAGATAAGATAGGAGCCGAATTTGCTCCACACGTCTCGGAGGTGACACAACAATGGCTGCCCCTCCTTCCTCACTCTGACGCCTGGCTTACATTGTCCAGATTTCAGAAAGTGATAGAAGGGTCACATTTACTCTACTTTAATATTGATAATTAAGTTAATTTATATAAGATGTTTTTATGATGGTAAAGTCCAAAGACTAATGTATTTAAGAATAATTCCCACCATAATAGGTGGTGAATTATAATAGTGTGTGGTGATGATATCCCGTTTTCTATAGACGGTAATTCCACTACAGGTTACATTTTCTATGGGTAACTTGTTGGTACAATACAGCTATTATCTGTATGATTATTAAATGGTGTCGGATTTTCCGACATAATTCCCCAGGGGGCTGCTCACGGGTCGAAGTCCTCTTTAGAACAGACGAACACCGATACTCCTCCTTCGAATTATTAGATTAATTTGATGTTAGTAGTTAGTAATCACACATTTGTGTGTCTGTTCGTACAGGACGGATGTCCCGTACTAGAGTTGCAGGGGTTAGAAGTCTAATGCGATTTCATTTCCCTGTCAACTCTTGAAAGGCTAATATTCAAGCCTAATACATATTATTTAACCCAGAAGACTGAATGTGATCAAGTACTACAGTCAAGTATGATTCAGGGACTGCAGTGAGATCAGTGACATTAGGTATAACTTGAAGTTTCTTCAGGTAACTGGTCACTGATATATAAACACTGAGGCCCATGGAATACATCTTGATTAAATAATAAATGTATCAAATCAGTCATCAGATTTATTGGGGTTTTAATTTAGTTAATTGATTCAGAAGATTGAATAGCTCATCATTAAAGTAAAGTATGGTTCTGAGACTGCAGTGGGTTCAGTGACATTGGTCGCAGTGACTTGTAGCTGTTTTAGGCTACTGTTCACTGATTTGCCACTGAGGCCTCATGAACTCATCTTCAGCTTTAAATGATGATACTAACATCAACCTCTGTTGGTATAGTCAGCTGTAATCTCCTTAGTATAATGCTACTGGAGAAATATAATCAGCTGACAAATTTAGATTTCTACTGGTATTGTTTATCTGCAGGCATAGGTCTCCTCAGGCTTGATACTGGGCCTGAGAGTAATTTACCTCCTGCAGAGTTTAACATGGTTATGCCCTGATATTTAGTAGGGCTACCGATGAATCGATGGCAATAGTCTGTCCCTACAAGGAGACCGAAGTCGTTGAGGTGATCAGACTTAATATTATCTGCCAATTTTATTCCTCTATTTCTCAGGAATTTGGCTGTTGCTCTCAGACCTTGAACTTGTAGGTCTACTGGTATTTTGTCCACCACAATGGCTTGTACTCGACAGACGTACCTGCCTAAACGTACTGATGGTTGTACCACCTGGTAGACTTGAGGTCCTGCATCTGTTACAAACCCTGAGATGTTGAATGACGTCTGGGCTACAGGCCTTAATTGTAATTCATCTGCCAACCTTTTAGTGATATATGTTCTCTGGGATCCTTGGTCAAACAACCCACGGGTATGGACCTTGGCCCTCTTATTCAGGATGGTAATTTGGGCAGTAGGCAAAGTCGTATTACCTTTAGACTTTGCCGATTGGACACTGTTTGTTTGTTGCACCTTGCAGTACTGTACTGTGGTGGGAATGCTATCTTCCACCTTGGGGTTTGGAGACGTTGTTTTGGTGTCTCTGCACAATGCTGCATGGTGCTGACCTTTGTTACACCTATTACAGGTGTGTAATTGGGTATCACAGTCGTTGATGTTATGTTTCCTGAGGCACCTCGTGCAATGTAGCAAATCTTTAAGTCGCTCAACACGGGCGTCACTATCAGGAAAATTAGAGCAGTGGTACATTGAATGTTTCTCATTGCAGAACAAACATGTTCCATAGCTTCCAGTACCCTTTGGTGTCACGTTCTTGGGTGACACAGTAACTATAGGCTTGGAGGGTCCCACTGCATATACGCCCACACTGCTACTGTTCCACTTTGGTGTTGAATTATATTGTCTAGATTGAGTTGGAGTACCTTTGGTACTCTGTGGTTTACTATTATTGGTTTCTGAGGGTTTACTTGGTGGTTTTAATTTGTCATGTGTTCGTAATTGATGAACTACTGACTTTAAACCTTCAGATATTTCATTCATGGATAAGATGCTTTTATTGTAATGAGCACTCATTTGTCTCAATATGTCCCTAGGTATTTTCTCCTGGACAATTATTTTCAAGACCCACTCAGCCCCGTTTGTATCTGCTGTCAGGCTGAGGGCATTGATCAATGATTCTACCTCCAGCTTGAAGACTTGGAGTGAATCAGCTGAAGCCTCCGGTGGGGGTAAATGCAATAGCTCATGAACTAAATGTGATGTTCTTACTTCTGGATCAGCATAATTATCCTTGAGGAGTTTTACTGCCAGATCATAGCCGTCATTAGTTAATCTCAGATGGGATACTACTGTTTTAGCCTCACCTGATAATTGACCTTGCAAATAAGAGAATTTACTACTCTTTGGTAAAGATTGTTTTGAGTCTACAAGGTCAACGAATTTGTTCCAAAATTCATCCCAATCTTCCTCATCTTTTCCTGAGAAAGTGGGTAAATTAATTGGAGGGAGTCGAGCTTCTGCTTGACTCGTATTAGATGCAACTGTTGTTGTTGTTGCTGTTGCCTTGTTCTGGGCAATTAATTTGACATAAGGCTGTAACGTGGCCTGAGTGTGATCTTCATAATTCGCTAGATCAACCATAATGTCGTCTATTTCTGTTTCTGATAAATTAGTGTTGGCAAGTTCAGCCACATATGTTGCTATTTGACATTTGATTTGCTCAAATTTACCTGCAGCTGCTTGATAATAGCTTTCCAGGTCAGCATAATCAACTTGAGATTGTTGTGACAAATCTTCACATTTCTTGATCTGTCTTGTTAAGTGGCCTTTAAGACCTGCAAGGGTTCTTTTCATTCTCCCTGCATTATCCATACTGGCTAGTTGGTGAAGCCTTGTGGGACTTGTACTTGGGCTGCTCATAATACTGAACAAGCACTGATGGTAGCCTAGGGTTAAATTCTGCACTCACTAGGCAATAATCCTACCTCTACTAGAGGTTAGCACTTAAAATTAATACACATTATATATATACAATCATACACACTAATGATTTGAGTGATAAACCAGTGTCACTAGAAGTACCTTTAGGTTAGCTCTTCTATATCACCCTAGGATGGAATTGACACTAATTAATCACTCAAAGGTGTAATGATCATAAGTAAATTATTATATATACAACTCAACTCGAGTTGATAAAAATTACACCCAAAATAGGGTCTGGACCATTCATTAATGGTGTTAGGTTGTTCAATATAGTACAACTGACTATGGTAATAATGGGACTAGGATGAACGATAATAGTTCAACTAGTCAATGTTAATATCCTACCCTGTTGTGGGTTGGCAATTAGTAAATATTATACTGTGATCACTAGTGCAATATATATTAAATAATTCTCTATTTTGGAGAAATAATATACACAATTATTGATAATAGCCTCTTAATTAGCCTCTATGAAACTTCTAATATTATCAAGAAGTATTAAATATTATTAGTGACCTCGCGAAATAAAGTCCACAAAATTCGTAGATAATCTCTCGCGAAATGTAACACCACGAAATCCGTGAACAATCTCACGAAGACCCCAGCCACTAATTTGGCTGGCTTCTATATTAGCGCTGTCATTTCACAGAATAACACGCCACCAAATGTCTGTGGGTGTGCATGAAACCGCTGACGAAGCTGATCTGGGTTGAGGGAGGCTCCTGAGCTCCCTCGAGGCTACGCTGCCGTCTTGACTGCTGGCTTTGTTTAAATAACACTGCACTAGTATATTTAATGAATCCACTGGATAACTGGTTCATCCGGTACTAAGATGACCAAATGTGGGTTCATAGGATCAAATAATCCGTCATCCGGTTCGAAGGACCAAATAATGTGGGAACCGACCTGTGAGATTTATATTTACGTTAATTTGTATACTTCGATAGCAATTTGTATAATGATAAGTGGACTGTATTTCTGCAATAATCTTATAATCTCACAAATCGATCCTCTACACATTAGGGGGGGTTTATTAGTTTATATATATGCAGCCAATCAAACTACAGTAATAGACTACATACTATTAAACATTGAAGAGGTTCCTTATCTTATAGTACAGCAGGTTAGTCCACCAGGTATAACTAGGGTGTAGACACCAAATTATCCTCTTTGAGGTAGCTTCCATCACCCAGTAACTGGTGCACAAATCTTGCTTCCTCGTGCTTGACCTGTCAAAAGTGCGCTAGCTGTGAAGCCAGATACCTATATATGACAAGCTATATCAGAGAAAACTGTACATGGAACAATAAAGACCTGGCTTAATTACCTTTAGTTTGAGGCTTCCACGTGATCTAACCGGGTCACCCTATATCCTGACATTAATGGCCATAAATGAATGATAAACGGGTTTCGGATAGACACTTAACTTGAATTTGTAGACAGCGTGTTGACAATGGTACACCTTTGGTTTCCATAACACTACGTCCAAGTAAATTTAACAGGAGCCGAATTTGCTCCCGTGTGAGCCTCTGGTCTAGTATAAACAATGGCTGTTTAACACTCCATACTATTGACGTTACTGGCCGACATTGTCCAGATAAGATAGGAGCCGAATTTGCTCCACACGTCTCGGAGGTGACACAACAATGGCTGCCCCTCCTTCCTCACTCTGACGCCTGGCTTACATTGTCCAGATTTCAGAACGTGATAGAAGGGTCACATTTACTCTACTTTAATATTGATAATTAAGTTAATTTATATAAGATGTTTTTATGATGGTAAAGTCCAAAGACTAATGTATTTAAGAATAATTCCCACCATAATAGGTGGTGAATTATAATAGTGTGTGGTGATGATATCCCGTTTTCTATAGACAGTAATTCCACTACAGGTTACATTTTCTATGGGTAACTTGTTGGTACAATACAGCTATTATCTGTATGATTATTAAATGGTGTCGGATTTTCCGACACCTGGTGTGGTTCTTCAGCTATATCTTGCTCTGGTTAGGCCCCATTTAGATTATGCAGTTTAGTTTTGGTCGCCGTACTATAGAATGGATATAAATTCACTGGAACGTGTCCAACGTCGGATGACTAAGTTAATTCCCAATATTAGAAATCTTTCAGATGAAGAAAGAATAACAAAGCTTAAATTGCATTCACTGGATAGGCGAAGAGTTAGGGGTGACATGATAGAGGTTTTCAAGTGGATGAACATACGAACAAAGACAACTGCAGAAGACCCGTTGGCCCATACGAGGCAGCTACTATATATAACCACCCAATCCCACTCATATACATGTCCAACCCCTGATTGAAACAATCGAGGGATCCCACCTCCATCACGTTACGCGGCAATTGGTTCCACAAATCAACAACCAGTATTTACCCAAGTTTATAATATCACCAATGCCAGCTCCGGGATAGCAAACACTTAACCTGTTCCCCCTATCTCTAGCACAAAACGTTCTATCCAAATACCTTATCTGGGAATCTCCCACAACTAAAGTTTGCTTAGGTACTTCCTTTACTCTCTCAGGAGCCTGCGCTTCCTTGCTCTTCGTTGCTTTCCCTTTTGCGCGATCCGCAGTCTCACCACATCACTCGTCCTCCTAAACGTCAAATGAATTAGAAGTTGCTATGGTGTTTGAAGGCAGCTTTATCAAAGTCTTCTTAAGGCCCCTGTCTTTCACAACTCTCCAAGACGAGGTCCCTTTACTACTGGTCTCCTTCGTTACTTCTCGTTGTTCTTTCAGCTGACGCACCTCCTCCCGCAGAGAGTCCAACTCTGACCTCAGGGCTCCCACTAGAGTCACCAGGTCCTTCACCACAACTTCCATATTGCTAAGATAATATAACAACACTCAGGAGCTCCGGTTAACACACCCTCTCACTGAGACTATCTGCGCCTGACTCAAACCAAACAAATCCCCAGGGCCGGATGAAGTGTTTGCCAGGGTGCTTAAAGAATGCAAAGAGGAGCTTTGTGACCCACTATCAACCATGTTTAATAAATCAATAGAGTCAGGCAGAGTGCCAGAGTTTTGGAAAGTTGCTAATGTGATACCAGTTTTTAAGAAAGGAGATAGATCACTTGCGTCTAACTATCGACCAATTAGCCTAACGTCTATTGTGGGAAAGTTACTCGAATCTATAATAGCAAATAAAATTCGTCTTCATCTTGAAAAACATAAATTAATAATTGAGTCGCAACATGGTTTTATAAATGGCCGTTCATGTTTAACAAATTTGTTATCTTTTTATTCTAGCATAGTTGAGGCAGTTGATAGTGGTAAGGATTGCGATGTTGTGTACCTTGACTTTAGCAAAGCTTTTGATACAGTGCCACATGAAAGACTGATTAAAAAGTTAGAGTCTCATGGTATTGGGGGTGCTATATTAAGCTGGATTAGGGCATGGCTATACCAAAGGAAACAGAGAGTTAGTATAAATGGAGTCAAGTCAGAGTGGGAAAATGTTGTAAGTGGGGTGCCTCAGGGCTCTGTCCTGGGACCTCTGTTGTTTATAATATATATAAATGATTTAGAATCAGGTTTGAGTAGCAACATTTGCAAATTTGCCGATGATACGAAAATCGGTAGGGAAATTAATTCGGAGGAGGACTCACTATCACTTCAAGTTGATCTAGATAGGGTTTTGAAATGGTCGAAGGATTGGCTGATGCAGTTTAATGCTGATAAATGTAAAGTTCTGAGGTTTGGTAATGATGATAGGGTTACAAGATACGAGCTAGATGGTGTTGAGATTGCGAAGTCGAATTGCGAAAGGGATCTGGGAGTTATGATTAGTAAGAATTTAAAACAAAAGGATCAATGCATAAATGTTCGTAATAAGGCAAATCGGACACTTGGATTTATTAATCGCAGCGTTAGTTACAAGACACCTGGTGTGGTTCTCAAGCTATATCTTGCTCTAGTTAGGCCCCATTTAGATTATGCAGTTCAGTTTTGGTCGCCATATTATAGAATGGATATAAATTCACTTGAACGTGTCCAGCGTAGGATGACTAAGTTAATTCCCACAATTAGAAATCTTTCATATGAAGAAAGATTAACAAAGCTTAAGTTGCATTCGCTGGAAAGGCGAAGAGTTAGGGGTGACATGATAGAGGTTTACAAGTGGGTGAATTACATAACAAAGGGGATATTAATAGGGTATTAAAAGTATCAACACAAGACAGAACTCGAAACAATGGGTATAAATTGGAAAGTTTAGATTTAGGAAAGACTTGGGTAAATACTGGTTCAGTAACAGGGTTGTTGATTTGTGGAACCAATTGCCGCTTAACATTGTGGAGGTGGGGTCCCTCGATTGTTTCAAGCATGGGTTGGACATGTATATGAGTGGGATTGGGTGGTTATAAATAGGAGCTGCCTCGTATGGGCCAACAGGCCTTCTGCAGTTGCCTTTGTTCTTATGTTCTTATGCTATGCGAACTTCATAGTTTCTTTTTGCTTTCCTTATCTCTTTTTTAACATTTCTAACCAGTTGAACGAATTCCTGTTCTAAAGTGACCTCCCCATTTTTAATGCTTTTGTACCAAGCTCTCTTTTTACCTATAAGGTTCTTCAAATTCTTTGTTATCCACTTTGGGTCATTAGTATTCGATCTATTCAATTTCTATGGTATACTACGTTCATGTGCTTTGTTTAGAATATTCTTAAATAAGTTATATATTGAATCCACATCGAAATCCCCATTTACGTCACCTATCGCTGGGTTTATGTCTCGCTCCAAGACCGGCCTCCACCCGATACCCAAGACTTTCCAATCAATTTGACCCAAAAAATTTCTTAAGCTATTAAAATCAGCTTTTCGCAAATCTGGCACTTTAACAGAATTTTCTCCTACAGGTCTATTCCATTCTATGCTAAATCTGATTTCTTTGTGATCACTGTTCCCTAGCTCACTCCCTATTTCGATGTCATGAATTTGTGTTTCCCTGTTAGTTAACACTAAATCTAAAATATTATTTTCCCGTGTTGGTTCCTTAATGTGTTGCGTAAGAAAGCAATCGTCAATTAATTCTAGAAAATCTTATGCTTCACTATTCCCTGTTTTGTTCAACCAGTTTATTCCACTAAAATTAAAGTCACCCATGACGTAAATACTGTTAGATCTAGATGCCCTAGATATTTCATCCTATAGATGCTTTGCTTCCATTCTGTCTAAATTTGGTGGCCTATATATAACTCCTATTATAATATTATTTGCTTTTTCGTATAATTCTATCCAAATAGTTTCTGTGTGTGGCTCAGTTTTAATTCCCTCTTTGAGACTACATTTCAAATTGTTCCTAACATATATGGCTTCTCCCCCTCCTCGTCTAATATATCTATCTGTGTGAAATAGTTTAAATCCATTTATTTGATATTCAGCTAATAGTTCTCTATTTTCTACATTCATCCACGTTTCGGTAAGTGCAATAATATCTATTTTTTCTGTGCAGACAAGAGCATTTAATTCGTTAATTTTATTTCTTAGACTTCTACTGTTAGTGTAATATACCCTAAGTGAATTGTTATTTTGAGGCCCTTCTCTCTCCCTGATCATTTTGCCAATTCCTTTCTCCCACAAACACATACTTTTATTATCTCCTTCCTCCAAATCAATTCCCATACCTCTATCTACTAACAGTTTAAACCCAAACAAACACCTCTAACCACTTCTTCCAACGAGTTCGCAACAGCAACAACCCCAGCTCTCGAAAGATGCACCCCAGCACGAGCATACATTTCATTTCTTCCATAGAAGTGTTCCCAGTTGTCTATGAAAGATATTGCATTTGATTTGCAATATCTTTCCAGCCGGCAATTGACACCAGTTGCCCTCGACATCCATTCATTTCCCACTCCCTTTCTTTTAAGAATGCCTCATATGATCGGGATTCCTCCCTTGCTCCTAACTTATTCAATGGCTGTCCTGAATCTCTGTATTAGTTCCTCACTCCTAACTCGTCCAACATCATTACCCCCTGCACTAATACAAATAATGGGTTTGTTCCCATTTCCTGTCATAATATCATTCATGTTTCCAACAATATCACCAATTCCAGCTCCCGGATTGCAAACCCTTAATCTGTTCCCCCTATCTCTGGCACAAAACGTTCTGTCTAAATACCTCACCTGGGAATCTCCCACAACCAAAATTCGCTTCGATTCTCCCTTTTCCTTTTCGAGCAGTTTGTGGGACCTGCGCTTCAATGCTCCTCGTTACTTTGTCTTTGCCACCTCGTTGAACAACAGGTTCAACACAGCACTCGTCCTCTAATACGTCAAATGCGTTAAAAGTCCTTAGGTGTAGGCTATTAGTTGTCGGTTTTGCCAAGGTCTTCTTAAGACCCCTGTCTTTCACAACTTGCCAAGACGAGGACTTCTTAATACTGGTCCCGTCAGTCCTTCTTAATGAGGTCCCGTCAACACTGGCCTCCTCCTTCGTTTCCTCCCGAAGTCTCAGCTGTCGTACCTCCTCCGGCAGGGAATCCATCTCTGCTCTCAGAGCTCCAAACAGACTCACCAAATCCTTCACTAATCCTTCCATTATTGCAATAATAATGTTATTAGAATCGGAGCTCCAGCTAACACAACCTCTCACTGTGACTGCACCTGACTAAATATCGCATAGACAATGGCCTGGCACCCATCATAGCCACTAACGTAAATCTCACTGCCTCCTCTACCACTACGGAGATTACCACCAGGACGACCAGGTGGTCAACTTCAACACCGACTCCAGAACCGCCCATGACCCGGGCGACACAAACAGAGGTAATTCCTTCTCCAGCTCCCAACACTCCTACCATCACTATCTCAGCAGCCGCGCTAGCAGACGTACTGTCTACAAACGATAATAGCACCACCAGCGCTCCTGAAATAGCTACAACCACCAATCAACGACACCTAAACCTACCTAAGGCTGCGAGGCGAAAGACAAAAACGCCCACTACGGAGGTTACGGACTCCTCAGATGAGGAAATTATAGTAGGAGCTCCACCGCCGCATCACATAAACGACACCTACACGGTTCAAGACTTCCTCATGGAGGCCATGTCACCAAACTCTAATGACAGCTCTGCTCAGCCAAAGTCGCATGCAAAGAAAAAACGGAAAACCTAGAGGTGTTCACTAACCCCACCAGCTCCATAACTGGTATAGCCAGCCCTCCAGGCTGAAAACCATCATGAAGACCCCCATCCATCTAGTATCAACGACTGATACAGATAATGGCTCGAAAGAGCCTCCAATTACGGGCTCACCATAGCTCGTGCAACTGGAACTTATTGTTCTGAGTAGCGAATCTTAAACAACAACAAACAACAGAAGTTGTAGTGAAGGAACTGATGACTCTAGTTGGAGAACTGAGGACAGAGTTGGACTCTCTACAGGAGGAGGAACAGCAGCTGAAACAACAGCGAGAAGAAACGAAGGAGGAGACCAACAGTAAAATGACCTCATCATGGAAAGTTGTAAAGGACAGGGGCCTTAGGAAGACTTTGATAAAGCCACCTTCAGACGCCATAAGAACTTCAAATTCATTTGCCGTATTGGAGGACGAATGCTGTGGTGAGACTGCGGATCACGCGAAACGAAGACCAACGAAGCGCAGGCCCCTCAGAGAGTAAAGGAAGTACCTAAGCGAACTTTAGTTGTGGGAGATTCCCAGATAAGGTATTTGGATAGAACGTTTTGTGCTAGAGATAGGGGGAACAGGTTAGGGGTTTGCTATCCCTGAGCTGGTATTGGTGATATTATAAACAAAAAGAATGATATTTTGGCTGGAAATGGGAACAATCCCGTTATTTGCATTAGCGTGGGAGGAAATGATTTTGGTCGAGTTAGGAGTGAGGAACTGATTCAGAGGTATAAAACAGCCATAGAATTAGTTAGAAGCAAGGGAGGAATCCCGATCATATGTGGCATTCTTCCAAGAAATGGAGTGGGAAATGAATGGATGTCGAGGGCACTTGGTGTCAATTGCCGGCTGGAAAGATATTGGAAATCAAATGCAATATCTTTCATAGACAACTGGGAACACTTCTATGGAAGAAATTAAATGTATGCTCGGGATGGGGTGCATCTATCGGGGGCTGGGGTTGTTGCTGTTGCGAACTCGTTGGAACCAGTGGTTAGAGGCGCTTGTTTGAGTTTAAACTGTTATTAGATAGTGGTATGGGATTTGATTTGGAGGAAGGAAGTAATAAAAGTATGTGTTTGTGGGAGAAAAGAATTGGCAAAATGATCAGGGAGAGAGAAGGGCCTCAAAATATCAATTCAATTAGGGTATATTAAACTAACACTAGAAGTCTAAGAAATAAAATAAACGATTTAAATGCTCTTGTCTGCACAGAAAAAATAGATATTATTGCACTTACCGAAACGTGGATGAATGTAGAAAATAGAGAGCTATTAGCTGAATATCAAATAAATGGATTTAAACTATTTCACACATATAGATATATTAGACGAGGAGGAGGAGTAGCCATATACGTTAGAGACAATTTGAAATGTAGTCTCAAAGAGGGAAACAAAACTGAGCCACACACACAAACTATTTGGATAGAATTAAACCAGTTTTTAAGAAAGGAGATAGATCACTTGCGTCTATCTATCGACCAATTAGCCTAACGTCTATTGTGGGAAAGTTACTCGAATCTATAATAGCAAATAAAATTCGTCTTCATCTTGAAAAACATAAATTAATAATTGAGTCGCAACATGGTTTTATAAATGGCCGTTCATGTTTAACAAATTTGTTATCTTTTTATTCTAGCATAGTGAGGCAGTTGATAGTGGTAAGGAGTTGTGATGTTGTGTACCTTGACTTTAGCAAAGCTTTTGATACAGTGCCACATGAAAGAATGATTAAAAAGATAGAGGCTCATGGTATTGGGGGTGCTATATTAAGCTGGATTAGGGCATGGCTATACCAAAGGAAACAGAGAGTTAGTATAAATAGAATAAAGTCAGAGTGGGAAAATGTTGTAAGTGGAGTGCCTGAAGGCTCTGTCCTGGGACCTCTGTTGTTTATAATATATATAAATGATGTAGATTCAGGTTTGAGTAGCAACATTTGCAAATTTGCCGATGATACGAAAATCGGTAGGGAAATTAATTCGGAGGAGGACTCACTCTCACTTCAAGTTGATCTGGATAGGGTTTTGAAATGGTCGAAGGATTGGCAGATGCAGTTTAATGCTGAAAAATGTAAAGTTCTGAGGTTAGGTAATGATGATAGAGTTACAAGATACGAGCTAGATGGTGTTGAGATTGCGAAGTCGGATTGCGAAAGGGATCTGGGAGTTATGATTGGTAAGAATTTAAAACAAAAGGATCAATGCATAAATGTTCGTAATAAGGCAAATCGGACACTTGGATTTATTAATCGCAACGTTAGTAACAAGACACCTGGTGTGGTTCTCAAGCTATATCTTGCTCTAGTTAGGCCCCATTTAGATTATGCAGTTCAGTTAGGGGTGACATGATAGAGGTTTACAAGTGGATGAATGGACATAACCCGGGGGATATTAATAGGGTATTAAAAGTATCAACACAGGACAGAACACGAAACAATGGATATAAATTGGATAAGTTTAGATTTAGGAAAGACTTGG
>NW_025573511.1:0-55993 GCF_020424385.1 Procambarus clarkii
GGGTGTTGTTGTGTATAGGGGGAGGGGTAGGGGGGTGGTGTCTTGGGGTACTGTAAGGCGTGTGTGTGTGTGTGTGTGTGTGTGTGTGTGTGTGTGTGTAATTCTATGCTTGATTATCTATTTGTCTCTCTCACCATCTATATCTATCTTTACACAATGGACATAATTTTCAGACTGTGGGCAAAAATTCCATTTTCGCGAGGGGCACAATATACCGGAAGTGATCAGAAACATTAAACAATATATCAAAATCAACATTTTTTCCTCCATTTACAAAAAAAACTTTCAATACACAATATAACAAATATTTTAACAGATTAGAGCAGTGAGTAAACGAGATAGAACAAGAAAGGCCTGACAAGAAAATCTATATTTTCATAATTGGAGAATTCTAAAATAGGTTAGGCTAGCTTAATAAAAAATTCAGGTTAGGCTAGATATATATGGACAGGATTTTCTTAGCCAAATTCAGGTTAGGCTAGATGTATATGGACAGGATTTTCTTAGCCAAATTCAGGTTAGGCTGGATGTATATGGACAGGATTTTCTTAGCCAAATTCAAGTTAGGCTAGATATATGGACAGGATTTTCTTAGCCAAATTCAGGTTAGGCTAGATATATATGGACAGGATTTTCTTAGCCAAATTCATATATGGACAGGATTTTCTTAGCCGAATTCAGATTAGGCTATATATATGGACAGGAGTTTCTTAGCCAAATTCAGGTTAGGCTAGATATATGGACAGGAGTTTCTGACCCCAGGACAGGAGGATAACGAGGTTTCTAAGAGCAGATATCGAGAACATGGACTACACAATGGCTCCAGGAGACACTACAAGATGTTATACGACCAAAGATAACATTCAATCCCAACAGCTACCACCACCTACGGGGCTATTCATGCCCGTGCCACCTCTGGTGGTGGCTTAATCTTCATCAATCAATCAATCGACACAATGGCTCGATCTGAAAGTTAACATATACTTTCTATCAGTGCTTTTTGACAATGATATTTGGAAAATGCAGACGGTTATAGGCACTGCTATTCAAAGTTAGGAGAGGAACTGATTTAATAGTTTAAATAAATACTATTTGGCGAGTTCTTATATACTATTCTTATGAACAAATCCACAAGGGCCGTGACGAGGATTCGAACCTGCGTCCGGGAGCATCCCAGACACTGCCTTAGTCGACTGAGCTACGACAGGGTTAAAAGGTTTGAAACCGAAGTTCTACTGAACTTACTGGATTAAGGCAGTGTCTGGGATGCTCCCGGACGCAGGTTCGAATCCTCGTTACGGCCCTTGTGGATTTGTTCATTTGATACATCACGTTAGTGTGATCTCTGTGTGTGATGATGTAAGGGCGAAGAGGGAGAACGGCCTATTGACATAGCTTGGGTGCAGGGGGGGGGGGGGGGTTGTGTAAAAGCCTGGTTTGTGCCTCGGAGAGGCTACGGGATCCAGTAAGTTCAGTAGAACTTCGGTTTCAACCCTTTTACCCTGTCGTAGCTCAGTCGATTAGGGCAGTGTCTGGGATGCTCTCGGACGCAGGTTCGAATCCTCGTCACGGCCCTTGTGGATTTGTTCATTTGATGCATCACGTTATTGTCATCTCTGTGTGTGATACAATTCTTATATAACTCTTAATACGGAATTAGACAAACTATTCACGTGGTTTTCCGAAACAAATTTCCCGCAGAAAGCACGTTCACTAGGAGACAGCCATCTTGAGGTTATCTTGAGATGATTTCGGGGCTTTAGTGTCCCCGCGGCCCGGTCCTCGACCAGGCCTCCACCCACAGGAAGCAGTCCGTGACAGCTGACTAACACCCAGGTACCAATTTTACTGCTAGGTAACAGGGGCATAGGGTGAAAGAAACTCTGCCCATTGTTTCTCGCCGGCGCCCGGGATCGAACCCAGGAACCATAGGATCACAAGTTTAGTGTGCTGTCCGCTCGGCCGACCGGCTCCCCCTCTAGCCATAGCTAGAGGGTAATTACAGCCTCTCCAACGACCTGCTCTTGACCTTCAACTACCGAGTATCAATCAACCGTCCTAACAAGCAATTCATATCCATAATATGCGCAGGAACGTGATACAACGAGGGAAAAAATCAATCAAGATCAACTCAATATAATCCTGATCTATATAGCCCTATAGGATACAGAAGTCCTATAGGATATATAGCCCTATATCATGCATGTGACCCCCCCTCCCCCCGGCCCACAAGACCAGCTGAGAGTATACACAAATCATAAGAATACTTTATCATATAAGTGACGGGCGGGACCTCACTCCGCCCACCACTAACTGCTTAACTTTACTCGCGCCATTAAACGATCAATTTCACTCCTTGTATACACACCTGTCTAAACAGTCTAATGTAATCTTCAATCTTCAATTACCCTGTAGCTGCAGGTTCGAACCCTGGTCGGTTCATACAGTTTTTAAGTGATTTATGGGTTGGGGATTATGAAAGTTTCTCTCTCTCTCTCTCTCTCTCTCTCTCTCTCTCTCTCTCTCTCTCTCTCTCTCGCGCTCTCTGTATATATATATATATATATATATATATATATATATATTATATATATATATATATATATATATATATATACATTTTATCTATCTATCCATCTATCGTTCTATACATCAATGTATCCAGTTTTCACTCCATCCATCAGTCCATCTGTTCATCCACCTATCCATCCATATATCTTTCTATCCATGTGTGGATAAGTAGATGAATGTTTGTCAGTCTGTCTTTCTCGTCTCTGTCTCTATTTCGTTGAAGCTGTGGGATGTTCGTCTGTTTTATGGGACTACGGGCAAATTCTGCATAGCTGGAAGTTTCTGTTTATTTTCCCCCCAGAGATCAGTGAATAATGGTGTATGTTACTACAAGGAAAATTTAACTGTTTCAAAATGTTTATTTTTTTTTCAAATATTTAACTGTGCCGAGCAGTGCCAAAAATTGTCGTGGGGAGGGGGCGGGGGGGGGGGGGGGGATGTGAGAACACATTCACACCCTAAAGGAATCATTTACATTCCTAAAGGAACAGCCTCCAGCAGGCTGTTCCTTTAGGACTTCTGGCCACCCGCGACTATCCTATGTTCATCCCATACCCCAGATTACTCCCTCTGCCAATTTTGGTGGGGCTAGACCTAGGCGTCTGACCTCCAACTTAGGATACAATGTTTTATATACATATAGACATACACTCAGAAGTGGGGGGTATAGAGCTGTGGGTGTATATATATATATATATACAAGGTCCGTATAGGTATGTCTGGTGGTCGGGTCACCCGCTGCGCGCCTGCGCGGGAGACGCAGCTCCCAGAGCGCCTGCGCAGTTGGGTGTCGCATAAATTGGCGGGAAGCGGCTACTGGTTCCTGGTGATGGCCGCCATTGTTGACTTGTGGTGAGCGTGCTGGTGATGGGGCTGGGGCGGTGATGGGGCCGGGGCGGTGATGGGGCCGGGGCGGTGATGGGGCCGGGGGGCGGTGATGGGGCGGGGCGGTGATGGGGTCGGGGCGGTGATGGGGCCGGGGCGGTGATAGGGCCGGGGCGGTGATGGGTCCGGGGCGGTGATGGGGCCGGGGCGGTGATGGGTCCGGGGCGGTGATGGGGCCGGGGCGGTGATGGGGCCGGGGCGGTGATGGGGCCGGGGCGGTGATGGGGTCGGGGCGGTGATGGGGCCGGGGCGGTGATGGGGCCGGGGCGGTGATGGGGCCGGGGCGGTGATGGGGCCGGGGCGGTGATGGGTCCGGGGCGGTGATGGGGCCGGGGCGGTGATGGGTCCGGGGCGGTGATGGGGCCGGGGCGGTGATGGGGCCGGGGCGGTGATGGGGCGGGGGCGGTGATGGGTCCGGGGCGGTGATGGGGTCGGGCGGTGATGGGGCAGGGGCGGTGATGGGGCTGGGGCGGTGATGGGGCCGGGGCGGGGAGGTGATGGGGCCGGGGCGGTGATGGAGCCGGGGCGGTGATGGGGCCGGGGCGATGATGGAGCGGGGGAGGTGATGGGGCTGGGGCGGTGATGGGGCTGGGGTGGTGATGGGACCGGGGCGGTGATGGGGCCGGGGAGGTGATGGGGCGGGGGAGGTGATGGGGCGGGGACGGTGATGGGGACGGGGCGGTAATGGGGCCGGGGCTGTGATGGGGCGGGGGAGGTGATGGGGCGGGGACGGTGATGGGGCGGGGACGGTGATGGGGCGGGGACGGTGATGGGGCGGGGACGGTGATGGGGCCGGGACGGTGATGGGGCCAGGGCGGTGATGGGGCGGGGGAGGTGATGGGGCGGGGGGGGGGTGATGGGGCGGGAACGGTGATGGGGCGGGAACGGTGATGGGGCGGGGACGGTGATGGGGCGGGGACGGTGATGGGGCGGGGACGGTGATGGGGCAGGGACGGTGATGGGGCGGGGACAGTGATGGGGCGGGGACGGTGATGGGGCGGGGACAGTGATGGGGCGGGGACGGTGATGGGGCGGGGGAGGTGATGGGGCGGGGAAGATAGTGAAGGGGGAGAAAAGAATGGTACGATATAAGAGGGAAGGGGGCAAGAGTGACGGGTGAATGTCAACTATGTTATACATTCCTATTAATATCATTTTACAAGAGGAAACTCACTATTATGTTCTTCATTACAAGAGAAATTTATTTCCGCAGTGAAAGAATGCCACCACGCCCTCTGTCTCTGTCTGTCTGTCTCTGTCTGTCTCTGTCTGTCTGCCTCTCCTGTTTAACTGGCCAATCATTTACTATTTTTTCTCTCTGTTGCGAGACTTGACATACATTTTTAAAATGTAGAAACAATGAATAAACTCACTTGCAGACTTTTTTTTTTCGTGCGATTTCCAGCTGTGTTGGTTAATGTCAGCCTGTCAACACCTGCCAGGTGTGTCGTGGTCAACACCTGCCAGGTGTGTCGTGGTCAACACCTGCCAGGTGTGTCGTGGTCAACACCCGCCAGGTGTGTCATGGTCAACACCTGCCAGGTGTGTCGTGGTCAACACCCGCCAGGTGTGTCATGGTCAACACACCTGCCAGGTGTGTCATGGTCAACACCTGCCAGGTGTGTCGTGGTCAACACCTGCCAGGTGTGTCGTGGTCAACACCTGCCAGGTGTGTCATGGTCAACACCTGCCAGGTGTGTCGTGGTCAACACCTGCCAGGTGTGTCGTGGTCAACACCTGCCAGGTGTGTCGTGGTCAACACCCGCCAGGTGTGTCATGGTCAACACCTGCCAGGTGTGTCGTGGTCAACACCCGCCAGGTGTGTCATGGTCAACACCTGCCAGGTGTGTCATGGTCAACACCCGCCAGGTGTGTCGTGGTCAACACCCGCCAGGTGTGTCATGGTCAACACCCGCCAGGTGTGTCATGGTCAACACCCGCCAGGTGTGTCATGGTCAACACCTGCCAGGTGTGTCATGGTCAACACCCGCCAGGTGTGTCATGGTCAACACCCGCCGGGTGTGTCATGGTCAACACCCGCCAGGTGTGTCATGGTCAACACCCGCCAGGTGTGTCGTGGTCAACACCTGCCAGGTGTGTCGTGGTCAACACCTGCCAGGTGTGTCGTGGTCAACACCTGCCAGGTGTGTCATGGTCAACACCTGCCGGGTGTGTCATGGTCAACACCTGCCAGGTGTGTCATGGTCAACACCTGCCAGGTGTGTCATGTGGTCAACACCTGCCAGGTGTGTCATGGTCAACACCTGCCAGGTGTGTCATGGTCAACACCTGCCAGGTGTGTCATGTGGTCAACACCTGCCAGGTGTGTCATGGTCAACACCTGCCAGGTGTGTCATGGTCAACACCTGCCAGGTGTGTCATGTGGTCAACACCTGCCAGGTGTGTCGTGGTCAACACCCGCCAGGTGTGTCGTGGTCAACACCTGCAGCCAATTACAGCCACGTTATTATGATATTCACTGCCATATTCTCTGCCATATTCACTGCCATATAATGATTCCTAAACACATTACGGTCCTTTTATCAATAAATTCACTTACCATTCACTAACTTTTATTTGCAAGGTTGTCTAACATGACTTCTAATCTCTGATTAGAAATAGAATTTAGAGTTTTAAAAACTTAGTTCCCAAATTTTTTTTCAGATTTCCATGCCTAGTTTATCTTCACTGATGAGAAAACCTCTTATTGGTCTTTCCTGTTGATACACAACAGAACTGGACCCCAGTCTGTTGTTCCGTTGGCCCTTGTATTACGCCGTCTGTTGGTTATAATACCTCCCGTTGTCAGGGATACGAACCCCTGTACTCAAGTTGATTCAGGTCTCCTCTACGCCAAAGACTGTGACTTCCCCTGTTACCTAGCAGTAAAATAGGTACCTGTGTGTTAGTCAGCTGTCACGGGCTGCTTCCTGGGGGTGGAGAAGGCCTGGTCGAGGACCGGGTCGCGGGGACACTAAAAAGCCCCGAAATCATCTCAAGATAACCTCAAGATAACTTCCCCCACAACCCCTACGGAACCCCATCACCTCAGTAAATGTACAGCCCACGCCCCCACGCCCACACGCCCCTACACCCCCACGCCCACGGTCCAGACCTCAGTCTCACTATATTACATAAAGGCGTATAATTATCACTCAGTTTAGGGCCGAGTTATGTAGCCAGCGCTGGACAGGAACCAGCAGAGGGCAGGTCCCTGTTTACAGTCTTCCTTGATGAACGCCGAAGCTTATGTGCTATTTGGTTTCCATCGGCATTCCTGTATAGACTCTTCCGTTCGTACACGGGTTCCGTCACCGATGGTACCTCCGTGTAGGCCCTCTAGGTAATCTGGTATCGTTCGTGGAGGGTCTCTAGATAACCTGGTATCGTTCGTGGAGGGTGTCTAGATAACCTGGTATCGTTCGTGTAGGGTGTCTAGATAACCTGGTATCGTTCGTGTAGGGTGTCTAGGTAACCTGGTATCGTTCGTGGAGGGTCTCTAGATAACCTGGTATCGTTCGTGGAGGGTGTCTAGATAACCTGGTATCGTTCGTGGAGGGTCTCTAGATAACCTGGTATCGTTCGTGGAGGGTCTCTAGATAACCTGGTATCGTTCGTGGAGGGTGTCTAGATAACCTGGTATCGTTCGTGTAGGGCCTCTAGGTAATCTGGTATCGTTCGTGGAGGGTCTCTAGATAACCTGATATCGTTCGTGTAGGGTCTCTAGATAACCTGGTATCGTTCGTGTAGGGTCTCTAGGAAAACTGGTATCGTTCGTGTAGGGCCTCTAGATAACCTGCTATCGTTCGTGTAGGGCCTCTAGGTAATCTGGTATCGTTCGTGGAGGGCCTCTAGATAACCTGATATCGTTCGTGGAGGGTCTCTAGATAACCTGGTATCGTTCGTGTAGGGTCTCTAGGAAAACTGGTATCGTTCGTGTAGGGCCTCTAGATAACCTGCTATCGTTCGTGTAGGGGCCTCTAGGTAACCTGGTATCGTTCGTGTAGGGTGTCTAGGTAACCTGCTATAGTTCGTGTAGGGGCCTCTAGATAACCTGGTATCGTTCGTGTAGGGTGTCTAGGTAACCTGATATCGTTCGTGTAGGGTGTCTAGGTAACCTGGTATTGTTCGTGTAGGGGTCTCTAGATAACCTGCTATCGTTCGTGTAGGACCTCTAGGTAACCTGCTATCGCTCGTGTAGGGCCTCTAGGTAATCTGGTATCGTTCGTGGAGGGTCTCTAGATAACCTGCTATCGTTCGTGTAGGACCTCTAGGTAACCTGCTATCGTTCGTGTAGGGCCTCTAGGTAATCTGATATCGTTCGTGGAGGGTCTCTAGATAACCTGCTATCGTTCGTGTAGGGGCCTCTAGATAACCTGATATCGTTCGTGTAGGGTGTCTAGGTGACCTGGTATCGTTCGTGTAGGCCCTCTAGGTAACCTGGTATCGTTCGTGTAGGGTGTCTAGGTAGCCTGCTATCGTTCGTGTAGGAGCCTCTAGATAACCTGCTATCGTTCGTGTAAGGCCTCTAGATAACCTGCTATCGTTCGTGTAGGGCCTCTAGGTAACCTGCGATCGTTCGTGTAGGGCCTCTAGATAACCTGGTATCGTTCGTGGAGGGGCCTCTAGATAACCTGATATCGACAGGTAATTTATTCACAGTTATATTAATGCACAATAATCCACAGGGACGGGACAGGGAGCTGGGATATACGAGGACAGGGAGCTGGGATATACGAGGACAGGGAGCTGGGATACGAGGACAGGGAGCTAGGATACGAGGACAGGGAGCTGGGATACGAGGACAGGGAGCTGGGACATACGAGGACAGGGAGCTGGGATATACGAGGACAGGGAGCTGGGACATACGAGGACAGGGAGCTGGGATGTATGAGGACAGGGAGCTGGGATATACGAGGACAGGGAGCTGGGATATACGAGGACAGGGAGCTGGGATACGAGGACAGGGAGCTGGGATATACGAGGACAGGGAGCTGGGATATACGAGGACAGGGAGCTGGGATATACGAGGACAGGGAGCTGGGATATACGAGGACAGGGAGCTGGGATATACGAGGACAGGGAGCTGGGATATACGAGGACAGGGACCCGGGATACGAGGACAAGGAGCTGGGATACGAGGACAGGGAGCTGGGATACGAGGACAGGGAGCTGGGATATACGAGGACAGGGAGCTGGGATGTACGAGGACAGGGAGCTGGGATATACGAGGACAGGGAGCTGGGATATACGAGGACAGGGAGCTGGGATATACGAGGACAGGGAGCTGGGATATACGAGGACAGGGATAGACCAACACTACAATCACCTTCTGTGGTTAATTGTTCAAATAAATCACTGAACTATATGTTCAACAAATCTCTCACCCTGTCCACGGAGGACAGAAGAAAATGCATATATATGCTGGTTAGCACTGTAAATGTCTGGCCACGTCTGTGGTAGAAAAAAATTCCCCCCCCCCCACTTCCTCCAGAACATTCTTGGCGCATCTCAGACGGACACCACAATTAATACGAACCATTAAGAAATAATTCGATGCACTCTTGAAAAAAAAGGACATGGTCGGCAGGCCATTTTCATGTTAATTATACCCAGGCATAAGTCAGAAGACATCATAAGGATTCAAGTTCTTGTATGTTTATATCGTTCATCGTAGAGATGGTCCTAGGGCAGGTTAGGTTCGGGCAATTTAATGCGTCAGTTTAGCGACGTTGGGAACGCTCCAGAAGACGGACTGGAGATTGTAAGATGTTTAAATATATGTTTGTGTGTGTGTGTGTGTATGTGTGTGTGTGTGTACATATACATATATGTATAGACAGACAGGAGGAAGGGGGGGGGGGGGAAAGGAGACAGAGAGGACACCGTCTTAAGTCCATGTTGAACTTACTTAATTGCAAGAGCTGTCAACTCGAGCGCCTTCCACCAATCAGTAATGTCCACTTCAAAGTTTCTGACCAATCACCGGTGTCCACTTCAAAGTTTATGGCCAATCAGCAGCCACTCCAATATTTACGGTTACCTAGGTACCAGGAAGTCGCTTTGTCGGGTCGCTCGCAAGTGTTAGTCTTCTGTTTATGAAAATTCTATCACATATTTTTTTTTTGTTTCAGCCGAATCGTGGAATGTTGCTTATAAAAATATATATATATAAGAAGAGGACTGTACTCACCTAATTGTGCTTGCGGGGGTTGAGCTCTGGCTCTTTGATCCCGCCTCTCAGTCCGCCGCAGCTGACTGACTCCCAGGTACCTGTTTACAGAGGCATCAGGTGAAAGAAACTTTGATAATTTATTTGTCTCGGTTGGGAATGGAACCCTGGGACTGTGGACTGTGAATCCTGAATGCTGTCCGCTCGGCCGCCAGGACCTCGTCATATATGTATATGTGTGTAATTATAGAAGTGTGGTTACCAAAGTGTGGTTACAGGATGAGAGCTACGCTCGTGGTGTCCCGTCTTCCCAGCACTCTTTGTCGTATAACGCTTTGAAACTACTGACGGTCTTGGCCTCCACCACCTTCTCACTTGTTCCAACCGTCTACCACTCTGTCAGTGTGTGCGTGCGTGCGTGTGTGTGTGTGTGTGTGTGTGTGTGTGTGTGTGTGTGTGTGTGTGTGTGTGTGTGTGTGTGTGTGTGTGTGTGTGTGTGGAAAAAAATATAAATTAGTTAGTAGTTAGTGACAGTTGATTGACAGTTGAGAGGCGGGCCGAAAGAGCAGAGCTCAACCCCCACAACAACAACTAGGTGAATACATGCACGCAGAGACACACACACACACACACACACACACACACACACACACACACACACACACACACACACACACGCAAGCAATAAAATAACCCCCCAACAGCTGACCAGGTTAAGGGTCAGTGAAGTGTTCCAGATTAAAGACTGATATATTGAAGGTGGCTTCGTGCTGGTGGCTCTGTTAGTCTGTTTGTCCACACTGCTCCGTTCCCACGAGGCCCCCCCTGTTGCTGACTGTTCCTCTCCCTCCCCTCCCTTGATGTGCTACTTGCTCCCCTCCCTTGATGTGCTACTTGCTACACTCCCCTCCCCTGATGTGCTACTTGCTGCCCTCCCCTCCCATGACGTGCTACTTGCTACCCTCCCCTCCCTTGATGTGCTACTTGCTACACTCCCCTCCCTTGATGTGCTACCTGCTCCCCTCCCTTGATGTGCTACTTGCTACCCTCCCCTCCCTTGATGTGCTACTTGCTACCCTCCCCTCCCTTGATGTGCTACTTGCTACCCTCCCCTCCCCTGATGTGCTACTTGCTCCCCTCCCTTCATGTGCTACTTGCTACCCTCCCCTCCCATGATGTGCTACTTGCTACACTCCCCTCCCCTGATGTGCTACTTGCTACACTCCCCTCCCCTGATGTGCTACTTGCTCCCCTCCCTTCATGTGCTACTTCCTGCCCTCCCCTCCCATGACGTGCTACTTGCTACCCTCCCCTCCCCTGATGTGCTACTTGCTCCCCTCCCTTCATGTGCTACTTGCTACCCTCCCTCCCATGATGTGCTACTTGCTACACTCCCCTCCCTTGATGTGCTACTTGCTACACTCCCCTCCCTTGATGTGCTACCTGCTCCCCTCCCTTGATGTGCTACTTGCTACCCTCCCCTCCCTTGATGTGCTACTTGCTACCCTCCCTTGATGTGCTACTTGCTACCCTCCCCTCCCTTGATGTGCTACTTGCTACACTCCCCTCCCCTGATGTGCTACTTGCTACACTCCCCTCCCTTGATGTGCTACCTGCTCCCCTCCCTTGATGTGCTACTTGCTACCCTCCCTTGATGTGCTACTTGCTACCCTCCCCTCCCTTGATGTGCTACTTGCTGCACTCCCCTCCCTTGATGTGCTACTTGCTACCCTCCCCTCCCCTGATGTGCTACTTGCTGCACTCCCCTCCCTTGATGTGCTACTTGCTGCACTCCCCTCCCTTGATGTGCTATTTGCTACACTCCCCTCCCCTGATGTGCTACTTGCTACACTCCCCTCCCTTGATGTGCTACCTGCTCCCCTCCCTTGATGTGCTACTTGCTGCACTCCCCTCCCTTGATGTGCTACTTGCTACACTCCCCTCCCCTGATGTGCTACTTGCTACACTCCCCTCCCTTGATGTGCTACCTGCTCCCCTCCCTTGATGTGCTACTTGCTGCACTCCCCTCCCTTGATGTGCTACTTGCTGCACTCCCCTCCCTTGATGTGCTACTTGCTACACTCCCCTCCCTTGATGTGCTACTTGCTACACTCCCCTCCCCTGATGTGCTACTTGCTACACTCCCCTCCCCTGATGTGCTACTTGCTACCCTCCCCTCCCTTGATGTGCTACTTGCTGCACTCCCCTCCCTTGATGTGCTACTTGCTACACTCCCCTCCCCTGATGTGCTACTTGCTACACTCCCCTCCCCTGATGTGCTACTTGCTACCCTCCCCTCCCTTGATGTGCTACTTGCTGCACTCCCCTCCCTTGATGTGCTACTTGCTACCCTCCCCTCCCTTGATGTGCTACTTGCTACACTCCCCTCCCTTGATGTGCTACTTGCTACACTCCCCTCCCTTGATGTGCTACTTGCTACCCTCCCCTCCCTTGATGTGCTACTTGCTACACTCCCCTCCCTTGATGTGCTACTTGCTGCACTCCCCTCCCTTGATGTGCTACTTGCTACCCTCCCCTCCCTTGATGTGCTACTTGCTACACTCCCCTCCCTTGATGTGCTACTTGCTACCCTCCGTTCCATGCTAAGCTACCTGCTACTCTTCCACGAAGTGCTACTTCCCCAACCCCACCCCCAATCCCTTCCCACTCACTAACCCCAAAATTCGCCACCCCCCCCCCCCCTGGGCGCCTCTCCACTCTCAAGTTGCACCTCGACCTTCGAGGAGACGTCAGATGGGACTCAACCTGTCATCCTGACTCAACACTTCATGCTGTCATAACTGACAGCATGACAGGTTACAGCTCCACCATCCGTCTCTCTCTCTCTCTCTCTCTCTCTCTCTCTCTCTCTCTCTCTCTCTCTCTCTCTCTCTCTCTCTCCGTCCCAGTCGCTGGAATGTATCGCTGTTTCTGTCTGTGATTTGCGTGTCTAAACATTGTACATTGTTCCTATGTGTCACGCATAAATAGGCCTACAGTTACAGGTCACAGACAGAAGTGTGACCTACAGTTACAGGTTGGAGCGGTCTACAGACCTACTAACAATTCCTTCAAGCAACTAGATTCTGTCGAGCAAGCAAACAAGACCTTTTTTTTGTCCTTAATGGCTCGGTCGACACGGAAGCCGTATTTCTGTGACAAAGCCAACAGCGGCGGGAAGTGGTGGTGGTGGTGGTGACTGTGTGTGTGTGTGTGTGTGTGTGTGTGTGTGTGTGTGTGTGTGTGTGTGTGTGTGTGTGTGTGTGTGTGTGTGTGTGTGTGTGTGTGTGTGGTGGTGGTGGTGGTGGTGACTGTGTGTGTGTGTACTCAACTTGTTGTACTCGCCTAGTTGTGTCTGCAGGATCGAGCATTGACTCTTGGATCCCGCCTTTCGAGCATCGGTTGTTTACAGCAATGACTCCTGTCCCATTTCCCTATCATACCTGGTTTTAAAATTATGAATAGTATTTGCTTCCACAACCTGTTCCTGAAGTGCATTCCATTTCCCCACTACTCTCACGCTAAAAGAAAACTTCCTAACATCTCTGTGACTCATCTGAGTTTCAAGCTTCCATCCATGTCCTCTCGTTCTGTTACTATTCCGTGTGAACATTTCGTCTATGTCCACTCTGTCAATCCCTCTGAGTATCTTATACGTTCCTATCATGTCCCCCCCTCTCCCTTCTTCTTTCTAGTGTCGTAAGGCACAGTTCCCTCAGGCGCTCCTCATACCCCATCCCTCGTAGCTCTGGGACGAGTCTCGTTGCAAACCTCTGAACCTTTTCCAGTTTCATTATATGCTTCTTCAGATGGGGACTCCATGATGAGGCGGCATACTCTAAGACTGGCCTTACGTAGGCAGTGTAAAGCGCCCTAAATGCCTCCTTACTTAGGTTTCTGAATGATGTTCTAACTTTTGCCAGTGTAGAGTACGCTGCTGTCGTTATCCTATTAATATGTGCCTCAGGAGATAGATTAGGTGTTACGTCCACCCCCAGGTCTCTTTCACGCGTCGTTACAGGTAGGCTGTTCCCCTTCATTGTGTACTGTCCCTTTGGTCTCCTATCTCCTAATCCCATTTCCATAACTTTACACTTGCTCGTGTTGAATTCTAGTAGCCATTTCTCTGACCATCTCTGCAATCTGTTCAGGTCCTCTTGGAGGATCCTGCAATCCTCATCTGTCACAACTCTTCTCATCAACTTTGCATCATCCGCAAACATCGACATGTAGGACTCTACGCCTGTAAACATGTCGTTAACATATACAAGAAATAGAATTGGTCCCAGCACCGATCCTTGTGGTACTCCACTTGTTACTGTTCGCCAGTCCGACTTCTCGCTCCTTACCGTAACTCTTTGGCTCCTTCCTGTTAGGTAGTTCCTTATCCATGCTAGGACCTTTCCCCCCACCCCCGCCTGCCTCTCGAGCTTGAACAGCAGTCTCATGTGCGGTACTGTATCAAAGGCTTTTTGGCAGTCCAGAAATATGCAGTCTGCCCAACCATCTCTGTCCTGTCTTATCCTCGTTATTTTATCATAGAATTCCAGAAGGTTTGTTAGGCACGATTTCCCTGTCCAGAACCCATGTTGATGTTTGTTCACAAACCTAATGTTCTCCAGGTGTGCAACCAGTCGTAGCCTAATTATTCTTTCCAGTATTTTACAGGGGATGCTTGTCAGTGATACAGGTCTATAGTTAAGTGCCTCCTCCCTATCACCTTTCTTGAAGATCGGCACGACATTTTGCCTTCTTCCAGCAACTGGGCAATTCTCCTGACATAAGTGACTCATTAAAGATCATTGCCAGAGGCACGCTGAGGGCCTGTGCTGCTTCTTTTAGTATCCACGGTGATACTTTGTCTGGTCCAACTGCTTTAGTTGCATCTAGAGTTGTCAACTGTTTCATTACCTCCTCTGCTGTCACCTCTATATCTGATAGTCTTTCATCTAGGGTAACCCCTTCCAACAATGGGAGCTGCTCAGGCTCGGTAGTGAACACTCCATGGAAACTGGCATTCAGTGCCTCGCAGATTTCCTTGTCACTTTCAGTATATGCCCCCTCTGTCTTCCTTAGTCTTGTCACTTGGTCGTTCACCGACATTTTCTTCTTATATGACTGTGTAGTAACTTAGGTTGTTTTTTCGCTTTGATTGCAATATCGTTCTCATAGTCCCTTTCCGATGTTCGTCTTATGTTAATGTAATCGTTCCTAGCTCTGTTGTATCTGCTTCTGTTGTCCTCTGTTCTTTGTCTTCTGTACTTCCTCCACTCCCGCCTGCTGGTCATTTTTGCTTCCTGACACTGTCTATTAAACCATGGGTTATTATATTCCTTCTTATTTTTTCCCTTTACCGTTGGTATAAATCTCTCTTCAGCCTCCTGGCATTTCTGTATGACTAGGTCCATCATATCTTGGACTGTTTTTCCTCTAATTTCTTCCTCCCACTGCACTTCACCCAGATAGTCCCTTATCCTCATATAGTCCCCTTTCCTGTAGTCAGCTCTCCTTTCCCAGATCTCTTGTCCCATGGTCATAAGTTTGAATTCCATCATGTAGTCAAAGACTAGGACACAATGGTCACTGGCCCCTAGAGGTATTTCATGCTCTAAATTATCGATATCTTCTACGTTCTGGGTGAAAATCAGGTCTAATAGGCTCGGTGCATCTCCTCCTCTTTCCCTTGTGTCTTCCTTCACATGTTGTGTCAGGAAATTCCTGTCTATAACATCTACTAATTTTGCTCCCCACGTTTCGTCCCCTCCATGGGGATTCCTTGATTCCCAATTTATCTCTCCATGATTTAGGTCCCCCATGATCAGCAGTTTCGCTCTCATTCTGTGGGCTAGTGTTGCTGCCTTCTGCAGTTCATCTATACATGCTTTGTTGTTGTCATCATACTCCTGCCTGGGTCTTCTACTGTTTGGTGGGGGATTGTAGATTACCAGGATCACAATCTTCCTCCCATCTACTGTCAGAGTTCCATGTATGAAGCTTGTGCACTCATTGGTAACTCGATTTCCCAGGTCTTCAAACTTCCATTTCCGCTTTATTAGGAGTGCTACTCCCCCTCCCTGTCTCTGTGTCCTCTCTTTTCGTATCACCTGGTACCCTTCAGGAAAGATTGCATCTGAGATCATGTCATTAATTTTAGTTTCCACAATTGCAACTATGTCAGGATCTGCTTCACTCACTCTTTCTTTTATCTCTTCTGCTTTATTAGATACCCCATCAGCATTGGTGTACCAAACCTTGAGATTCTTCATGGAAACTCTTGTACCAGAGTTCTCCCTTTCTCTGGGGGTCTGGGGGGATCTGGGGGATCTGGGGGATGTCTGGGGGGTGACTGGGGGCAGGGGGGATCTGGGGGGTGTCTGGGGGATGACTGGGGGCGGGGAGGGTCCGGGGGATGTCCGGGGGGATCCGGGGGGTGTCTGGGGGGGTCCGGGGGGTGTATGGGGGGTGAAAGAGTTCAGGAGGGGTGCTTGGGGGGCTACTGGGGGCTGGGCTTCTAGGAAGGTAGGTAGGAGGGTCTGGGGTAGGGCCTGGGTAGGTAGGTCTGGAGTAGGAAGGGCATACTGGGTCTGAAGATTAGGGAGGGCATAGAGGGGTTGGGAGATAGCGTAAGGTTGGGAGTCAGATAGAGGTTGAGAGGTTGGGAGGGGGAAGGATAGAGGGGGTGGGGGGAACCTCCCACCCCCCTCACAAGGGTGGGGGGTCACATGGAAGGAGAGGGGATGAGGAGGGGTGAGGGCTGGGTAGGCTTTGGGTGTTGAGGGGATGAGGGCTGGGTGGGTTCTTGGGGTTGAGGGGATGAGGGCTGGATGGGTTTTGGGGGTTGAGGGGATGAGGGCTGGGTGGGTTTTGGGGGTTGAGGGGATGAGGGCTGGATGGGTTTTGGGGGTTGAGGGGATGAGGGCTGGGTGGGTTTTGGGGGTTGAGGTGATGAGGGGGTCCTTGGAATGTGGGATGAATTTGACTGCAGTGGGGTCAGAGGGGTCAAGGGATGTGTTGGGGAGATAAGCAGGGGCGGCTGATTTGGGGAAGGGGTGACCTGAGAAGCAAGTGTGAACTGGTTAGCATGGGGTGGATTAGCACTGGGGTGTGTAGCTACTCTCAAATTGGAAGAGTTGTATTGTTGTTTGCTTGCTCTGTGGGCTATCTGTTCCTCCTTCGTCATGAATTTGTCAATATATACGTTGTAGTAATTTTCGCTACCTCTGAGTAAGTGTTTGTGATGCAGTATGTAATCCACTGCCTCTTCGTTAGTGAACTGTACCAGGACAGGTCGTTTCCTGTTACAGTTGTATGGTCCAATGCGTCGTTGTGTGTGTGTGTGTGTGTGTGTGTGTGTGTGTGTGTGTGTGTGTGTGTGTGTGTGTGTGTGTGTGTGTGTGTGTGTGTGTGTGTACTCACATGTTTATAGCTGCTGGAACGAGCTCATCGACTCCAACGTTCAGGCATCTTTCAATTCCAACGTTCATGGAACTTTCGACTCCAACGTTCGTGTAACTTTCGACTCTAACGTTCAGGGAACTTTCGACTCCAACGTCCATGCAACTTTCGACTCCAATGTTCATGGAACTTTCGACTCCAACGTTCCTGCAACTTTCGCCTCCAACGTCCATGCAACCTTCGACTCCAACGTCCATGCAACCTTCGACTCCAACGTCCATGCAACCTTCGACTCCAACGTCCATGCAACCTTCGACTCCAACGTCCATGCAACCTTCGACTCCAACTATCGGTGCAATTCCGCCATCGAATACATTGTCTGGGGCGATCGACATGAAGAGTGTCACATGTAGATTTTTTTTCATCCGAGATAGTTAATATCATCAAATATATCACTGTGTTTCCTTGTAACTCTAGCTCGCCAGGAGTTACCTGTTCTTTATCAAATCACATGTTATCTTATTCTCGTTGTAGATGCTGTTTGAGAGCGTGGGGGACAGGGATGGATGCTGAGGGATCCAGATGAACCACTGAGGTGTTGGAAGTTAATTTCCGAGTCTTACATATCAAGGCAAATGGGGGGAGGGAAGAGACCTTTGACAAGTCGCCGGCTTCCTGTCCTCATCGAGGTCACTAGTATTAGTGGCCCTTATAATTCAGGTAACTATTCATCCTCCGCCTAATTACGAGTGAAACGAGTGCCACTTACCAGGCCAGAAAGAGGCTTAGGGCCCGTGTAGGAATATCCCTCCCCCCCCCCAACAAAAAATGGAACTGAACCTACATATCCCAGAACGTCTTAGCAGGTTCGATTCCATTGTACGGCCGCGATATTAAGTCATAAAATCATTACGCCCTTATGATATGCAAGAATAAACATGTCACAAATATGGCCTAAGGCACCAGAGGCCTATAAGGGCCAGAGAAGAATTAAACTCCATATCCAGATATGGCGTGAAATGTGGGAGGCATGAGGTCCCATAACACTAATCCCACGACTAGAAAGGAGGGTCCCAGGAGCTGAAGGCCGACTATGCCAACCCATATAGACACACGTGTAATGTTACAGCAACACAAATAATTCCCAAACATTAAGGAGGCTTCAAGATGACACAGCATGCCACACTCCTATTATGCTTGGGGGGGGGAGGAGAGAGAGGGAGAGAGGGAGAGAGGGAGAGAGAGGGAGAGAGAGAGAGAGAGAGAGAGAGAGAGAGAGAGAGAGAGAGAGAGAGAGAGAGAGAGAGAGAGAGAGAGAGAGAGAGAGAGAGAGAGAGAGAGAGAGAGAGAGAGAGAGAGAGAGAGAGAGAGAGAGAGAGAGACACACACACACACACACACACACACACACACACACACACACAGACGGTACAGGAACCAACCACTTCCCCGAACACCTTTACCACAATAACGAGAACACTCACGGTACAAAAAGCAACCTTGGCTGCTACAGGGTAGGCTGCCCGTCTCCCGCCATAGCCAGCCACCGCCATTGCAACAATCCCAAAACCTCATAAACCCATCATATCCTCCTTCCTCCCCTCCGTCACCCCCTCCGTCACCCCCAGCACCACACTATACACACTCCGGCGGGAGTATTGAGCCATCACCTCGTCCCACCACCGACCCATTTGCTCCTCCATGTGTCTGTCTGTCTCATCTCCACCCTTCACTATCCCACTAATCTTCCCCCCCCCCCACCTAGCCCCACCCACCTCCCGTCACCCTTCCAGATAGCTCAATCCTGCAAGGGGAGGATAGGGCCACGTCCCACGACACGGCTCCAGCGCCGCCCTGCTGTCGGAATTATGGTTGAGAATGATGGCGAGGCCCTTCAGATGAGTGGCTCATGCCGCCACGAAATGACAAGACTCCGGGGCCCCAAATGACACGATATCAGGGTCCAGGGTGACACCCCCGTTGATCAGCTGGGGTGGAGGGGCGTGTCGGGTGGGGGGGGGGATGGGGGGGAGGGTGTCGGGGGGGTTGTCGGGGGGGGGGGGGGGTTGTCGGGGGGGGGGGGGGGGGGGGGTGTTTGGAGGGGGGTGGGGGTGTGGGCGACTGACGGAGTCAGTAGGAGTGGGTATTAGAGCTGTCAGTCGACAGACACACACACACACACACACACACACACACACACACACACACACACACACACACACACACACACACTAGCTCTCTGCCTCCTCTCACTCCTCAACTACACCTTCCCCTCCTCCTCCTCCTATTTCTTCTCCATCTTTTACTCATCATCCTCGTCTTCTTCCTCTTTCTTCCCTCCCTCCTCTTCCTTCTGCCTCTGCTTGCCTTCATTCTCTACCTCTTTCATATACTTTTTCTTTACGTTCAATCATTTATTTTTATATCTTCACTCCTCCACTTCTCCTCCTTCGCTAATCACCGCCCCAACGCAGCCGGCCTCAACACCCATCGTCACCCATTCGTTCAACATGACCACATGCCAATTCAAGTCATCACAGTGTGACAAATCATGGATATGTTCACCCTCCGCCACTTTGGAAAACTTTATCATCTCCTTGCTACTTCTAATACCATATTTTAGATGTTTTATATATTTATATATATATATATATACAAGAGTTCTTACATTCTTGTTCGTTTGTGAATGAGGTCTCAAGTGTCTTGCGTGCAACTATCATCTTTTCAAGAAACATCTCTTGATTGCACTTCTGATTTCAGTCTTCCTGTTGAAGGTTTGTTGAGGAGGAGGTCCTTCAGCTCCCTCGTCTGCTGCTGAGACATCCTTGGGGGGTCATTACACAACCTTGGGGTCATTACACAATCTTGGGGGATCATTACACAATCTTGGGGTCATTACACAATCTTGGGGGGACATTACACAATCTTGGGGGATCATTACACAATCTTGGGGTCATTACACAATCTTGGGGTCATTACACAATCTTCGGGGATCAATACACAACCTAGGGGTCATTACACAATCTTGGGGGGTCATTACACATCCTTGGGGGGTCATTACACAATCTTGGGGGGTCATTACACAATCTTGGGGGGTCATTACACATCCTTGGGGGGTCATTACACAATCTTGGGGGATCATTACACAACCTTGGGGGGTCATTACACAATCTTGGGGGTCATTACACAATCTTGGGGGGTCATTACACATCCTTGGGGGGTCATTACACAATCTTGGGGGATCATTACACAATCTTGGGGGTCATTACACAATCTTGGGGGTCATTACACATCCTTGGGGGGTCATTACACAATCTTGGGGGGTCATTACACAATCTTGGGAGATCATTACACAATCTTGGGGTCATTACACAATCTTGGGGGGTCATTACACAATCTTCGGGGGTCATTACACAATCTTGGGGACATTACACAATCTTGGGGTCATTACACAATCTTGGGGACATTACACAACCATGGGGTCATTACACAATCTTGGGGGGTCATTACACAATCTTGGGGTCATTACACAATCTTGGGGGGTCATTACACAATCTTCGGGGGTCATTACACAATCTTGGGGACATTACACAATCTTGGGGTCATTACACAATCTTGGGGGCTCATTACACAATCTTCGGGGGTCATTACACAATCTTGGGGACATTACACAATCTTGGGGTCATTACACAATCTTGGGGGATCATTACACAATCTTGGGGTCATTACACAATCTTGGGGGGACATTACACAATCTTAGGGGATCATTACACAATCTTGGGGACATTACACAATCTTGGGGTCATTACACAATCTTGGGGTCATTACACAATCTTGGGGGATCATTACACAATCTTGGGGTCATTACACAATCTTGGGGATCATTACACAATCTTGGGGATCATTACACAACCTTGGGGGATCATTACACAATCTTGGGGGATCATTACACAATCTTGGGGTCATTACACAATCTTGGGGATCATTACACAACCTTGGGGATCATTACACAATCTTGGGGGATCATTACACAATCTTGGGGGGGTCATTACACAATCTTGGGGATCATTACACAATCTTGGGGATCATTACACAATCTTGGGGTCATTACACAATCTTGGGGGATCATTACACAATCTTGGGGGATCATTACACAATCTTGGGGATCATTACACAATCTTGGGGTCATTACACAATCTTGGGGGATCATTACACAATCTTGGGGTCATTACACGATCTTGGGGTCATTACACAATCTTGGGGGGTCATTACACAATCTTGGGGGTCATTACACAATCTTGGGGGGTCATTACACAATCTTGGGGATCATTACACAATCTTGGGGGATCATTACACAATCTTCGGGGATCATTACACAACCTTGGGGGATCATTACACAATCTTGGGGTCATTACACAATCTTGGGGGATCATTACACAATCTTGGGGTCATTACACAAACTTGGGGGATCATTACACAACCTTGGGATCATTACACAACCTTGGGGGATCATTACACAATCTTGGGGTCATTACACAACCTTGGGGGATCATTACACAACCTTGGGATCATTACACAACCTTGGGGGATCATTACACAACCTTGGGGGATCATTACACAATCTTGGGGTCATTACACAACCTTGGAAGGTCCTTACACAATCTTGGGGATCATTACACAATCTTGGGGGGTCATTACACAATCTTGGCGGGTCATTACACAACCTTGGGGTCATTACACAACCTTGGGGATCATTACACAACCTTGGGGTCATTACACAACCTTGGGGATCATTACACAATCTTGGGGGGTCATTACACAATCTTGGGGATCATTACACAATCTTGGGGGGTCATTACACAATCTTGGGGGGGTCATTACACAACCTTGGGGTCATAACATGATGCCTCCAATGCCTAGACTGCTTTATCCAAGGCCTTTACCTTAACCACTATTCCCCCCCCCCTCCCCCACACACACACACACACAACAAGCTAACAAGGGTTAGAGCCCAAGGCGTGTCAATTACAGCTTTACGCTCGTCATAAAAGAATCAATGATTGGCATGATTGTAATTTGATCTCTCGCCTTGTTTTTCCGCTTCATCATAATTCCCCAAATTACTGTGTTACCTAATCGCCCTCTCTCTCTCTCTCTCGCGAGAGAGGGGTGTTCGGCGCGGTTGGTGGAGGGGGGGTGGTGGTAGGGGGGTGGTAGGGGGGTGGTAGGGGGGTGGTGGAGGGGGGGTGGTGGAGGGGGGGTGGTGGAGGGGGGGTGGTGGAGGGGGGGTGGTGGAGGGGGGGGGGGTGGTAGGGGGGTGGTAGTGGGGTGGTAGGGGGGTGGTAGGGTGGGGGTGGTAGGTGGGGGGTGGTAGGGGGTGGTAGGGGGGTGGTAGGTTGGGGTGGTAGGTGGGGGTGGTAGGGGGGTGGTAGTAGTGGTGGTGGTAGTGGAATGACTTAGGAACACCAGTTCGACGTTTTCCTACAACGTCTGAGACAGAAACGTTTCGCTAATGCTTTTTCAATTCTACACACACATCCTGTGACCCAAAATGTTTCCTCTGTAATTGCTATTTGTGACCGGGATAACGCGATATCATTACCGTTGTCACTAGGGATAACGCAAGTAAAAACGCACCGTAAAAAAAAGCAGATGTTCGGATGTCAAAACATCGCAAAGTTCGTCGTACGACCCATAAACGTCCAAACCGCGTATCGTACGATCTAAGGGGTCAATTGCCATGCATTTTTCAACACCTGTCTGTGCAATTAAGAGCAGATATACGACGACAAACACCTGTATATAAAGGGCACAAAACACCTCCCCCCCCCAAAAAAAGACCTGTATATACACGACCCTCGAACGACGCCAACAGAACGTCGTTAAGACCGTCCGCGAACGACCTTCGCGCGACATAAACAAAATAAATGACCGCCCAACGACTCACGCCTCCCCAAGTACGTCGCGTATGCGCGAACGACACTCCACTCGACGCATTTTAAGCTGTCGCGCGACCGCGAAATGACCGCGAAACGGCCCCTCGCGTGACGCATGCATCATGTTTCACCGTGCCCATCCCAGGTGTCGTGGCAGTCAAGAAATTACCCCGTAATGGGTTTCACCGTCAACATGACGCCTTGAATTACCCGCCGAAGGCCCGGGCTGGCGTTATATGAGAGAGCGGCGAGTTTTTTATGACACGCCAAGTGTCATGTGGCGTGTCAACGTCACCCTTGACACGCGGCCGTGACACCTGTTATTGCCGAGGTGCGTGGGGCAACGGGGTGGTATTTTCGGTCCGCCTTCAGGCAGGAGTGTTGAATCTGTCAGCTTTTGCTGGACAACTCTTTTTTTTTTGGAGGGGGGGGGTCATCGACGCAACAGCCGCATGACAGGGACACATGACAGGGACACATGACAGAGCCACATGACACAGCCACATGACACAGCCACATGACAGAGCCACATGACACAGCCACATGACAGAGCCACATGACAGAGCCACATGACAGAGCCACATGACAGAGCCACATGACACAGCCACATGACAGAGCCACATGACAGAGCCACATGACAGAGCCACATGACACGGCCACATGACACAGCCACATGACAGAGCCACATGACAGAGCCACATGACAGAGCCACATGACAGAGCCACATGACACAGCCACATGACAGAGCCACATGACAGAGCTACATGACAGGGCCACATGACAGGGCCACATGACAGAGCCACATGACAGGGCCACATGACAGAGCCACATGACAGAGCCACATGACAGAGCCACATGACACAGCCACATGACAGAGCCACATGACAGAGCCACATGACAGGGCCACATGACAGAGCCACATGACACAGCCACATGACAGAGCCACATGACAGAGCCACATGACAGAGCCACATGACACAGCCACATGACACAGCCACATGACAGAGCCACATGACACAGCCACATGACAGAGCCACATGACAGAGCCACATGACAGAGCCACATGACAGAGCCACATGACAGAGCAACATGACAGGGCCACATGACACAGCCACATGACAGAGCAACATGACAGGGCCACATGACAGAGCCACATGACAGAGCCACATGACACAGCCACATGACAGAGCAACATGACAGAGCCACATGACAGGGCAACATGACAGAGCCACATGACAGGGCAACATGACAGAGCCACATGACAGAGCAACATGACAGAGCCACATGACAGGGCAACATGACAGAGCCACATGACAGGGCTACATGACAGGGCACATAACAGAGCAACATGACAGAGCAACATGACAGGGCCACATGACAGAGCCACATGACAGGGCTACATGACAGAGCCACATGACAGAGCCACATGACAGAGCCACATGACAGGGCCACATGACAGAGCCACATGACACGGCCACATGACACAGCCACATGACAGAGCCACATGGCAGGGCCACATGACAGAGCCACATGACACAGCCACATGACAGAGCCACATGACAGAGCCACATGACACGGCCACATGACACAGCCACATGACAGAGCCACATGACACAGCCACATGACAGAGCCACATGACAGAGCCACATGACACAGCCACATGACAGAGCAACATGACAGGGCCACATGACACAGCCACATGACAAAACTACATGACAGAACGACTTGTGTGAGCTACATGTGACACCACCATATGAACCGGTTACATAATACCCCCCCTCCCCCTCCCCCCCCCATATGACACAAGACACCCTGATGCACCAAAAATACATCACTAGCAGTTGTCGGTGTTGTATAAGAAATGTATTCCTACTGTTGGTATTCCTGTTATCACTACTGTTGTTACTTAACTAATCTTGTTCCTCTTGTTTCTGCCGTTGCTTTTATTAATGAGTTTACCACACAAGAGTCACGCCACACACCTTAAAGAGCTCACTAAGAAGCTGTAAGAGCCTTAAGAACAACTTGGCTAACATCTGGACTCACTTTATAAGTGGGGTAACCACTTTTATCTTCACTGTAACTAAGTGGTTCTTCCTTCTTTCAGTAACGAGGCGTTGTCAAGTACTGCAGCTCTTGATCTTAGCGAGACGTTGTCAGGTGGTTCGCTATCTTAGAGAGTTGGTTAAGTGGTTCGTTATCTTAACGGGGTGATTAAACAGTTCGTATTTCAACGAGGTGCTTAAGTGGAACCTTTATCTTAACGAGGTGGTTAAGTAGTTAGTTATCTTAACGAGGTGATTTAGCAATGAACCAATATTATACTTTTGTAGACTTTTTGTTGACTTTTATTATATTAAATTTGGACTATTTGTGTGTGTGTGTGTATATATATATATATATATATATATATATATATATATATATATATATATATATATATATATATATATATATATATATATATATATATATAAAGGTGGGGGGGGGTTAAACAAGAGAAATATGAGCCCCTTATCATAGAGGTCAATAATAGGCGCGGTTGTGTTGGCCGGCCGGTAATGATAGCCATCGTCTCCTACCCCAAATGGGCGGTTCGGTAATTGAATTTGATTTGGCGACCAGCCGCATGTACCATCATCATCCCGCGACCTGCCGCATGTGTCTGTCTGTCTGTCTCTCGCGGCCAGACAGCTTAATCAGAGAGTATAGGCATCTCACGGACCCTCGGGCTCTCGCGCGCGTACACGCATTCACATCAGATAATTATATTATATACACCATATGTATATTTATATATGCATACGTTGTATGTATATGTGTATGAGACATATATGCTTCCTTGTTCGGTATTGTGTTCGTGTTATACATTTCCTGTAGAGGGTCCGTGGTGGGGTATTAGGTGGAGGAAACAGGTGGTGATGAGGTAATTTGTAGAGGCAAGGGACAGGAAGGTGACTACAACATGGAGGGGTGGATGGGGTGAGGGGGGGGGCAGGGGCCGGAGGGCAGGGGGGTGGAGGGCAGGGGGGCAGGGGGGCAGGGGCCGGAGGGCAGGGGGGTGGAGGGCAGGGGGGCGGCAGCGTCAGCAAGAGAGCAAGGAGACGTCCCAGAAGTCAAGAGCTTCACCTGACAGATGACAGACGGGAAGCGTTCTCGTCGTCAAATGACGGATAACGTCCCCACGACGCAGTTTTGACGTATGAGGCAAACCTAAAGTTCTAACTAACTAAAGGCTATAAAGATTTGCAGCGTGGACAAACTGCAAGTAAGCTTAACTTTTGCAGCTGGAGGCAAGTTATTAAGCTTGGCAGATGAGGGGAGAACTTAATCTATATATATGAGATAGAATGTTTATGGTTTGAGGCCAAATGGATGGGGGGTTAGCCTTATTAGACTTTGCAGGGTTACTGGTGATGTGATGGGGAGTGTAATAGCGCGAGGGTCACCCCCCATGCCTCCCTACCCCCCTTTCCCTTTTCAAGTAGATCTAACTATGTATCTTTTTCACGAAATCTGGGGAAATGAAATGTTCTGCGCATAGTCCGTAGACTTTTTGTGAGGTTCATCAAATGGTTATCTTGAGATGATTTCGGGGCTTTTTAGTGTCCCCGCGGCCCGGTCCTCGACCAGGCCTCCACCCCCAGGAAGCAGCCCGTGACAGCTGACTAACTCCCAGGTACCTATTTACTGCTAGGTAACAGGGGCATTCAGGGTGAAAGAAACTTTGCCCATTTGTTTCTGCCTTGTGCGGGAATCGAACCCGCGCCACAGAATTACTAGTCCTGCGCGCTATCCACCAGGTTACGAGGCCCATTGTGATGATATCCTCAAAATGCTTCCGGAGTCTGCCAGTGCAGACTGCCCATCACATGCCACTATATGACTAACCATCCTGTGTGATGGGGATTTTTTAAGCATCACCTAGTTAGCTTTTTTGACACACTGTACTCCACTTCATATAGTCTAGGGCAGCTGCACTAATGCAGATGTACCTAATGTATTAATAAAAAAAAATGTGATGTTCAGACGACAAATTTGCATTCTGGGGCACAACTTTTTTAGTTACAGGGAAGGGTATAGTGTGATGGGGAAAATATAGAAAGGTGTATAAGGGAGATGGGGAGGCTGTGAAGATATTTACAGTAATAAGGACAGTGTGTACTGAAGATGGTCACTGCGACTGTGAAGATCCGAGCCCCGCCGGGTTCCCCCCCCCCCCTGGTAAGTTACCTAGCAGTAAAAGAAACATCAGACGTAGTTAAAACTAGCAATTTGTTCATTTACCATAACCTGACATATGACAACAGCAGAAAATACCTGCCGATGAAACAGGTTGGTCTCTGAGGCTAGGTAATGATAGTAGAGGCATCCATCAGTCTCAGGAGACTATGGAGTGGCGCTCTGATTGTCGGTCTGGAGTGGCCTCTCCAGGGCACAAAGGTAGCCTCTCCAGGGTAGGTTGATACGGGGTAGAGGCACTAGATATCAGCGGTAAACTGATGATGGTAGAGGCACTAGATATCAGCGGTAAACTGATGATGGTAGAGGCACTAGATATCAGCGGTAAACTGATGATGGTAGAGGCACTAGATATCAGCGGTAAACTGATGATGGTAGAGGCACTAGATATCAGCGGTAAACTGATGATGGTAGAGGCACTAGATATGAGCGGTAAACTGATGATGGTAGAGGCACTAGATATCAGCGGTAAACTGATGATGGTAGAGGCACTAGATATGAGCGGTAAACTGATGATGGTAGAGGCACTAGATATCAGCGGTAAACTGATGATGGTAGAGGCACTAGATATCAGCGGTAAACTGATGATGGTAGAGGCACTAGATATGAGCGGTAAACTGATGATGGTAGAGGCACTAGATATCAGCGGTAAACTGATGATGGTAGAGGCACTAGATATCAGCGGTAAACTGATGGTAGAGGCACTAGATATCAGCGGTAAACTGATGATGGTAGAGGCACAAGATATCAGCGGTAAATTGATGATGGTAGAGGCACTAGGTATCAGCGGTAAACTGATGATGGTAGAGGCACTAGATATCAGCGGTAAACTGATGATGGTAGAGGCACTAGATATCAGCGGTAAACTGATGATGGTAGAGGCACTAGATATCAGCGGTAAACTGATGATGGTAGAGGCACTAGATATCAGCGGTAAACTGATGATGGTAGAGGCACTAGATATCAGCGGTAAACTGACGATGGTAAAGGCACTAGATATCAGCGGTAAACTGATGATGGTAGAGGCACTAGATATCAGCGGTAAACTGATGATGGTAGAGGCACTAGATATCAGCGGTAAACTGATGATGGTAGAGGCACTAGGTATCAGTGGTAAACTGATGATGGTAGAGGCACTAGGTATCAGCGGTAAACTGATGATGGTAGAGGCACTAGATATCAGCGGTAAACTGATGATGGTAGAGGCACTAGGTATCAGTGGTAAACTGATGATGGTAGAGGCACTAGGTATCAGCGGTAAACTGATGATGGTAGAGGCACTAGATATCAGCGGTAAACTGACGATGGTAAAGGCACTAGATATCAGCGGTAAACTGATGATGGTAGAGGCACTAGATATCAGCGGTAAACTGATGATGGTAGAGGCACTAGATATCAGCGGTAAACTGATGATGGTAGAGGCACTAGATATCAGCGGTAAACTGATGATGGTAGAGGCACTAGATATCAGCGGTAAACTGATGATGGTAGAGGCACTATATATCAGCGGTAAACTGATGATGGTAGAGGCACTAGATATCAGCGGTAAACTGATGATGGTAGAGGCACTAGATATCAGCGGTAAACTGATGATGGTAGAGGCACTAGATATCAGCGGTAAACTGATGATGGTAGAGGCACTAGATATCAGCAGTAAACTGTTGAGCAACAACACCAGGAGCAGTAGTAACACCAGTAGTAACAACACCACCTGAAGCAGCAGCAGGACATGTGGCTCTGAGATCACACTGTATCGGCACGTAAACCCCCAGGCCAAGTTAGAGCAAGAGGAAGACCTCAATACACCGAGACAGAGAGAGAGAGAGAGAGAGAGACAGACAGACAGACAGAGAATAATAGACATAAGTGCCCACAAAATGGCAATAATAGGAATTGAAGGAGTGATCAAACTTGAGACTAAGAGAAGTAAATCAGTGACTCGTCAGAGATAGTATCAACAAGACCGTAGCATCACACAGCATCCGGTCATCTCCGGGAACCAGATGCTCAACGGGAGAAACATAAATTACACCGCCCAAGTGTAATTACCATGCAAGGTGATGGAGAAGATCGTGAGAAAAAACCTAGTAACACATCTGGAGAGAAGGGACTTTGTGACACCATCAACATGGGTTCAGGGAGGGTAAATCTTGCCTGACTGGCTTAATAGAATTCTTAGATCAGGTGACAAAGATTAAACAAGAAAGAGAAGGATGGGCGGCCTGCATTTTTTTGGACTGTCGGAAAGCCTTTGACACAGTACCTCCATAAAAGAAATGAACCCAAATGAACCACAGAGATATTAGAAAGAACTTTTGTAGTGTCAGAGTGGTTGACAAATGGAATGCATTAGGAAGTGATGTGGTGGAGGTTGACTCCATACACAGTTTCAAGTGTAGATATGATAGAGCCCAGTAGCCTCAGGAACCTGTACACCTGTTGATTGACAGTTGAGAGGCGGGACCAAAGAGCCAGCGCTCAACCCTCGCGAGCACAACTAGATGAACACACACACACACAGTCCCCAGTATCCATTTCCCAACGTCATTTAACATTTAGCTTTACACTGTGCTTGGATTTGATTTGACTGATTTAGCTGTCACTTATGCGTTCTGTTTGACCGGAACGAGCATTGTGGATTCGCCCTTGTACACCCAGAAGTAATTGGGCACCTGGTTGTAATCCTGATTATCCATCTCTCTCTCTCCCTATTTTATTAATCTTATTTATCTCATTTTGTGGATTATCGCTCCGTATTCACAGTTATTCAATGCCATCCTAAATACCTGCACTTGTGTTCTCATGCTACCGTGATATTGTCATAGTTGTGGAGTAACTGTGAATGTAGTAACTAGTTGTTGAGTAACTGTGAATGATGTAGTAACTAGGTGTCGCGTAACTGTGAATGATCAATTAACTAGGTGTCGCGTAACTGTGAATGATCAATTAACTAATTGTCGAGTAACTGTGAATGATCAATTAACCAGTTGTCGCGTAACTGTGAATGATCAATTAACCAGTTGTCGCGTAACTGTGAATGATCAATTAACCAGTTGTCGCGTAACTGTGAATGATCAATTAACTAGTTGTCGCGTAACTGTGAATGATCAATTAACTAATTGTCGAGTAACTGTGAATGATCAATTAACTAATTGTCGAGTAACTGTGAATGATCAATTAACCAGTTGTCGCGTAACTGTGAATGATCAATTAACCAGTTGTCGCGTAACTGTGAATGATCAATTAACCAGTTGTCGCGTAACTGTGAATGATCAATTAACCAGTTGTCGCGTAACTGTGAATGATCAATTAACTAGTTGTCGCGTAACTGTGAATGATCAATTAACTACTTGTCGAGTAACTGTGAATGACACGATCCTCCCCGCTCTAAATTCACGTTGAACTGGGTTTTGTGAAGTTCATCGTTCTCCATAAAACTTGGAGATTGGACTGCTAATCCCTCTTTCGAAAAACTTGAATTACGTTTGATTAGTTAACGTGACCGGTCTGTAATCTTCGCCGCTGACCTGCTTTACTACCTCCCTTGTGCAGTGGAGTTCCTCAAGGGGAAGTTGTTAAGAGTTGAATTACCAGACGGAGTTAATGAAGAGACCACAGACAAACAGGAACAAGACTGAGAGGTCAGAGGTCATAACGACAGCAGTTAATAAAGAGATAAAAAGAGGGGCAGTCCAGAGAGGTGAAAGAGGGGGGGGGAGGGTGGGGGAGGGGATTTAACGACATATAGTAGGCGTCCATCAGTCTCAGGAGACTATGGAGTTGCACTCTGGTGTCGGCCTGGTCTGGAGTGGCCTCACCAGGGCGCAAAGCCAGGGTAGGTCGATTCAGAGGAGAAGCTGTTACCCATGCAGCAGGTCCCCCCCCCCCCTCTCTCCACGGTGCTGAAAGTCTCCAATGGAAAGGCATACGCCAATAGGATTGGCAACGCAAATGAAGGGGCAACAGACGAGAGTCAACAGAGAATAACGGGTTGCCACAACAGTGAGACAGGGGGGCCCCCCTTCCCCGCTACCTTAAATCAGCCAAGGTAGAGTGTTTACCGAGCGATTAACTCTGGTCGTCGCCGCCGCCTCACACCCACAAACAATAGCACGTGGCCGCTCGTGATGAATGATGATGATAACAAAACTAGCTGTATGAATCTTCCAAAACAATCACACACACTCCACCTGTCGCTGGCAGTTGCTTTAAATGGCGCAATAAGTAGCCGGAATGATTACACTTAATTACCCTTCCCCCTCCCCCCCCCGACCCTAGCTTCCCCTCCCCCCCCCCGACCCCCCCCCCGACCCTAGCTCCCCCAAACTATATATTGAAAAATATTTAGAATCTTGCAATTAATGGCCGGGCTGTGTGTATTCACCTAGTTGTATTCGCCTAGTTGTGCTTGCGGGGGTTGAGCTTTGCTCTTTCGGCCCGCCTCTCAACTGTCAATCAACTGTTACAAACTACTAATTCAGCCCCCCCCCCACACCCCACACACATACCAGGAAGCAGCTCGTAGCAGCTGGCTAACTCCCTGGTACCTATTTTACTGCTAGGTAACAGAAGGATCAGGGTGAAAGGAACTTTGCTCATTTGTTTCTGCCTGGTCCGGGAATCGAACCCGGGCCACAGAATTACGAGTCCTGCGCGCTGTCCACTCAGCTACCAGACCTGTGTGTGTGTGTGTGTGTGTGTGTGTGTGTGTGTGTGTGTGTGTGTGTGTGTGTGTGTGTGTGTGTGTGTGTGTGTAGCCAGAACGCACTTCTGGACCTACTATGCAAGGTCCCGATTTGCCTAATAGGTCAAGTGATTTTCTTTATTTAAAAATAATTGTTTCCAATTAGTTTATTTGAATTATTCTTCTTCATATTATTATTTGCCAATCTTTAGTTGTTTCAGCCTTGTACATCCAGAAGTAATTGGGTACCTGGTTGTAACCCGATTGGCGGGTTGTGTTCCAGGGTAAACTAGTAGGGTAAGGCTTACCATGAGCTATGGGAAGGGAAAGCTCTCAGCCAGCTAACAGGAGTCAGCAGTCGTCTGCTCCTGTACCCACCTGTGTGTAAAACTAGTAGGGTAAGGCTTACCATGAGCTATGGGAAGGGAAAGCTCTCAGCCTGCTAACAGGAGTCAGCAGTCGTCTGCTCCTGTACCCACCTGTGTGTAAAACTAGTAGGGTAAGGCTTACCATGAGCTATGGGAAGGGAAAGCTCTCAGCCTGCTAACAGGAGTCAGCAGTCGTCTGCTCCTGTACCCTCCTGTGTGTAAAACTAGTAGGGTAAGGCTTACCATGAGCTATGGGAAGGGAAAGCTCTCAGCCAGCTAACAGGAGTCAGCAGTCGTCTGCTCCTGTACCCACCTGTTTGTAAAACTAGTAGGGTAAGGCTTACCATGAGCTATGGGAAGGGAAAGCTCTCAGCCAGCTAACAGGAGTCAGCAGTCGTCTGCTCCTGTACCCACCTGTGTGTAAAACTAGTAGGGTAAGGCTTACCATGAGCTATGGGAAGGGAAAGCTCTCAGCCTGCTAACAGGAGTCAGCAGTCGTCTGCTCCTGTACCCACCTGTGTGTAAAACTAGTAGGGTAAGGCTTACCATGAGCTATGGGAAGGGAAAGCTCTCAGCCTGCTAACAGGAGTCAGCAGTCGTCTGCTCCTGTACCCTCCTGTGTGTAAAACTAGTAGGGTAAGGCTTACCATGAGCTATGGGAAGGGAAAGCTCTCAGCCAGCTAACAGGAGTCAGCAGTCGTCTGCTCCTGTACCCACCTGTGTGTAAAACTAGTAGGGTAAGGCTTACCATGAGCTATGGGAAGGGAAAGCTCTCAGCCAGCTAACAGGAGTCAGCAGTCGTCTGCTCCTGTACCCACCTGTGTGTAAAACTAGTAGGGTAAGGCTTACCATGAGCTATGGGAAGGGATAGCTCTCAGCCTGCTAACAGGAGTCAGCAGTCGTCTGCTCCTGTACCCTCCTGTGTGTAAAACTAGTAGGGTAAGGCTTACCATGAGCTATGGGAAGGGAAAGCTCTCAGCCTGCTAACAGGAGTCAGCAGTCGTCTGCTCCTGTACCCTCCTGTGTGTAAAACTAGTAGGGTAAGGCTTACCATGAGCTATGGGAAGGGAAAGCTCTCAGCCAGCTAACAGGAGTCAGCAGTCGTCTGCTCCTGTACCCTCCTGTGTGTAAAACTAGTAGGGTAAGGCTTACCATGAGCTATGGGAAGGGAAAGCTCTCAGCCTGCTAACAGGAGTCAGCAGTCGTCTGCTCCTGTACCCACCTGTGTGCAAAACTAGTAGGGTAAGGCTTACCATGAGCTATGGGAAGGGAAAGCTCTCAGCCTGCTAACAGGAGTCAGCAGTCGTCTGCTCCTGTACCCACCTGTGTGTAAAACTAGTAGGGTAAGGCTTACCATGAGCTATGGGAAGGGAAAGCTCTCAGCCTGCTAACAGGAGTCAGCAGTCGTCTGCTCCTGTACCCACCTGTGTGTAAAACTAGTAGGGTAAGGCTTACCATGAGCTATGGGAAGGGAAAGCTCTCAGCCTGCTAACAGGAGTCAGCAGTCGTCTGCTCCTGTACCCACCTGTGTGTAAAACTAGTAGGGTAAGGCTTACCATGAGCTATGGGAAGGGAAAGCTCTCAGCCTGCTAACAGGAGTCAGCAGTCGTCTGCTCCTGTACCCACCTGTGTGTAAAACTAGTAGGGTAAGGCTTACCATGAGCTATGGGAAGGGAAAGCTCTCAGCCTGCTAACAGGAGTCAGCAGTCGTCTGCTCCTGTACCCACCTGTGTGTAAAGAAAGGTGAGGTGGTGGAGGCAGACTTCACACAAAGCTTTAAATGTAGATGCGATACAGTCCAACAGGCCCAGGAGCCTGTACCCCAGTTGGTTAACATGAGTATAGTATAACTAGATGAGTACAAATAGGTGAGTAGAACTAGATGAGTATAATGAGTACAGCTAGATATGTACAGCTGACACACACAGAGATTACACTAACGTGATGCATCAAATGAACAACTGATATTAGCTAAGAGCTTACAGCTAGGAGAGTACTTCAAGGTAAGCACAGCTAGGTGAGCAGAACAAGGTGAGTACAATTAGATGAATACAACTATATAAGTACAGCTAGGTAAGTACAGACAGGTGAGAACAGCTAGGAGCGTACAACAAGGTGAGTATAACTGCATGAATACAATTAGATGAATCCTAGACGAGAACAGCCGGGTAGAGTGCAACTCAACAACAACAGATGAATAAAACTAGATGAGTACAGCAAGGTGAGTACACACTGAGATGTGACAAGCGAGGGAACGCCAGACTGACCGCACATTCCTCTATAGCCTGGAGTCCCTCTATGTGTTCCCCCCCCCCCCCGATGAACAGTAATGAATTAGGGACACACCTGTGACCCCCTTCTAGGAGGGGCGTACACACCTGTAACCCCCTCTGAGAGAGGTGTCACAGGTGCAGGACTCAAGAGAGACATGATAACAGCATACAAAATACTAAGGGGGGGGGGGGAAATACATCTAGGAGTATAGCCACCGGGGCAGCAGACATAGCGGGCGTGAAGGGGCCGCCCACGACGCGAAGGTGACAAGCAAGTCGATACCAGGACCAAGGGCGTGGGGGTAGGGTAGGGGTTGGGGGGTTGGGTAGGGGGGGGGGTGGGGGAGGTTACAGCCACCCCCAAGGTAACACAATTGATTAATGATTGTGGAGGTGAGTACCAAGTCTGCTGATGGCTCCAGGCGAGGAACAGGAGGAGGAGGATTAAGGGGGCAGGAGGAATGGGTAGGAAGGGAGAGGAGAAGACGAAGGAAGAGGAGGGAGAGGACAGTGTAAGGGAGTATGAAGAGGGTGGTCATCACTACATCATTTCTCTACGGTGAAGAGTGTGAGGGGGGGGGGGGGGGAGGGAAGGGAGGGATCTTAGAACATAAGAATGACGGTAACTGCAGAAGCCCTATTGGTCCAGACGAGGCAGCTCCTATTGGCCCATACGAGGCAGCTCCTATTAGCCCATACGAGGCAGCTCCTATTGACCCATAGGAGGCAGCTCCTATTGGCCCATACGAGGCAGCTCCTATTGGCCCAGACGAGGCAGCTCCTATTGGCCCAGACGAGGCAGCTCCTATTGGCCCAGACGAGGCAGCTCCTATTGGCCCATACGAGGCAGCTCCTATTGGTCCAGACGAGGCAGCTCCTATTGGTCCAGACGAGGCAGCTCCTATTGACCCATAGGAGGCAGCTCCTATTGGCCCATACGAGGCAGCTCCTATTAGCCCACACGAGGCAGCTCCTATTGGCCCAGACGAGGCAGCTCCTATTAGCCCACACGAGACAGCTCCTATTGGCCCAGACGAGGCAGCTCTTATTGACCCAGACGAGGCAGCTCCTATTGGTCCAGACGAGGCAGCTCTTATTGACCCAGACGAGGCAGCTCCTATTGACCCATACGAGGCAGCTCCTATTGGCCCATACCAGGCAGCTCCTATTAGCCCATACGAGGCAGCTCCTATTGACCCATAGGAGGCAGCTCCTATTGGCCCATACGAGGCAGCTCCTATTGGCCCATACGAGGCAGCTCCTATTGGCCCAGACGAGGCAGCTCCTATTGGCCCAGACGAGGCAGCTCCTATTGACCCATACGAGGCAGCTCCTATTGGCCCATACGAGGCAGCTCCTATTGGCCCATACGAGGCAGCTCCTATTGACCCATACCAGGCAGCTCCTATTGGCCTATACGAGGCAGCTCCTATTGACCCAGACGAGGCAGCTCCTATTGACCCATACGAGGCAGCTCCTATTGACCCATACGAGGCAGCTCCTATTGACCCAGACGAGGCAGCTCCTATTGACCCAGACGAGGCAGCTCCTATTGGTCCAGACGAGGCAGCTCCTATTGGCCCAGACGAGGCAGCTCCTATTGGTCCAGACGAGGCAGCTCCTATTGACCCAGACGAGGCAGCTCCTATTGGTCCAGACGAGGCAGCTCCTATTGACCCAGACGAGGCAGCTCCTATTGGTCCAGACGAGGCAGCTCCTATTGGCCCATACGAGGCAGCTCCTATTGACCCATACGAGGCAGCTCCTATTGACCCAGACGAGGCAGCTCCTATTGACCCATACGAGGCAGCTCCTAGTGACCCATACGAGGCAGCTCCTATTTATATCCATATATCTTCACTTATCACACCACACGCACACAGATCAAAAAAAATATATTGAAGCAAAGTGCGTGCGGTGTCATCCCCAGTGGAGTGTCTGGGATGCCCCAGGGGTAAGGGGGGGGGGGCTTCACCCCCCAGTGGGCACCCGCGGGGTCAAGAGATGTGCCCTGGGCACTACCCTATTCACCCCGACGGGCACGGCCAGCACACTAAGCATATTGTGACCGAAACACGTCATGGCTAGGATGACCGGGGCGTGGGGCAGGGCCGGGGCGGCCACGGCCAGCCCCAGGTGGTGGGGCTGAGACGACCACACCTCCCCGCCGTACGTCAGTCCGTAGTGGGGCGTGAACACCACCCGGTACAGCCACGGACCGGTGGCTGCCACGGACGCCATCTTGGTTACCGTCACGTTCACCCGCCGCTCCGGGGCCACGCCCTGGGTCAGGAACTGTTCCCGGCCGAAGGGGAGCCACTGGCCCTCGACGGAACACCATTTGGCCTGCACTTCCGCGTTAGAAAAGTTGGTAGCTATCATAATGGCTCTTTTGGCGGCGTCCCCCGGGGCAGCCCCCGTGGTATTCCCCCTGTCAGGCACGACGACATTGACGCTGGCGTTGCCGGCGACGTTGACTCTGGCGTTGCCGGCGACGTTGACGCTGGCAGGACCCGCGATATTAACCTGGAGGTCGTCGGGGCCCTCCACCTCGGCGCCCTCCACGTCCACCTGCACGCCACTCACGTTCATCAAGATGCCGCTAATGTTCACCAGCACGCCGTTCACGTTCACTAGGAGTGACGACCCTGGTACGTCGTCCCCTGGTACGTCGTCCCCTGGTACGTCGTCCCCTGGTACGTCGTCCCCTGGTACGTCGTCCCCTGGTACGTCGTCCCCTGGTACGTCGTCCCCTGGTACGTCGTCCCCTAGTACGTCGTCCCCTGGTACGTCGTCCCCTGGTACGTCGTCCCCTGGTACGTCGTCCCCTGGTACGTCGTCCCCTGGTACGTCGTCCCCTGGTACGTCGTCCCCTGGTACGTCGTCCCCTGGTACGTCGTCCCCTAGTACGTCGTCCCCTGGTACGTCGTCCCCTAGTACGTCGTCCCCTGGTACGTCGTCCCCTGGTACGTCGTCCCCTAGTACGTCGTCCCCTAGAGCGACAGCAACGAGCAAGTGGAGTATTACTCCGGCCGACACCAACAAAGTCCAACAGTGACCCATCCAACGGAAGAAAACGGGTGTAAATAGTTTTTTTATAAAATCTTAGAAAAAAGACTTATTCTATTGATGCGTGAATTTTAATACACTAAAGAGTGGGTTGGTAAGTGGATCAGAATAGTACTCACCTATTTGCGCCTGCGGGATCGATCTTCAGCTCTTGGGACCGTCCTCTTTTTTTTTTAGGTTTGAGAGGAAGAGACAAGGTGGAGAGGGAAAGTCTGTTCTGAGCAGATCCAGGAAATAATTATACCTGTAGTGCGGATAAATAAGAAAAGGAACACGCTGGAAGGAGGAGCTTAAGCTCCTGGGCTCGCCTTTCTAGATGTTGACACCTGGTTTGTTTATATCGACATTCTAGTTCTCAATCTGAGAACTAGAATGTTCTCTAGTTCCGACATCTCCGTAGTGATAGATAAGCAGTAATAGGCTAGTAACTCCCATCCCCCCAACACACACACACACACACACACACACACACACACACACACACACACACACACACACACACACACACACACACACACACACACACACACACACACACACACACTCACACACACACTCACACACACACATACACACACACACACACAACCGTTCACGAAGTGATAACATGAAACCATCCTTGAACTAAGCTAACTTAATTTCCTCAAATTTCCCTATCCGCAAACCAACCCTGAAATTTCTGCCATACATAACCCCCCCCCCCCTCCTCCCCCCACGGCAATTTTTCCCCTGCACCATCTGTTGCTCCGGACTCACAACACAACACTTCCCTACACAAACACGCTTGAAGACACGGGGTCGAACACGGGGTCGAACACGGGGTCGAACACGGGGTCGGACACGGGGTCGGACACGGGGTCGAGACACGGGGTCGGACACGGGGTCGGACACGGGGTCGGACACGGGGTCCCAAATGAGACCGGAAACTCATTTCAGTCTCACTTGCGACCGATCCTGGAATCGGACAAAGAAAATCCCTTCACGGTTGATCTCACGCCAAACCTTTCACCAGAATCCTATTGCAAACGAGTATCTGTCGTCCGAACATGCAACGTTGGCCAACATGAGACCTGGCTGCCCTTAGGGATCTGAAGATGGGCAAATCCACAAGGGCCGTGACGAGGGTTCAAACCTACGTCCAAGAGGATCCCAGACGCTGCCTTATTCGACTGAGCAATAACATGGTCAAAAGAATTGCAACCGGGAAATTATCCTGATTTACCAACGGCAAATCCTGAACGATTCCTGAAGATGGAATCGTTCAGGATATTGCATACTGTATGTCAGACCAAATTGGGAATGTGCAGCACCAACGTGGAGTCATTTTCTGTTAAACACAAAACGGAGCCGGAAGTTCAATGGTATGCCTCTAGACTAGTCCCAGAACTGAGAGCTATTGAGTTAAAAAGAACGAATTTAGGAATTATGCTACGAGTCATAAGAAAAGGATGTGAAACAGCGGAGACATAATAACCACATACAAAATTCTCAGAGAAACAGATAAGGAAGACGGATGGTAAGTAGTGGAGTCAAACTCCAAACACAACTTCATATACGGAATGACAGCTCAAAAGGCTCTTTACGGGCTCACCATAGCCCGTGCTACATGAACACTTCGCCCTGAGCAGCTAAATCTTTAACAACAACAACATCAAATGGCTCGCAAAGCTGTACACCAGTCGATTGAAGGTAGAACGGCGGGACCAAAGAGCTAGAGCTCACCCCCAGCAAGCACAATTCCCACCAAACACACACCGAAACTACGACGTTGGTACAACGTTCGAACAAGTTTTAACACCTAACCAGTTATAACAACCAATATAGCAAGTTGTAACAACGTTCTAATACGTCATAAACACGTTAAGCCAAGATGTAACAACTTTATTACAAGTTGTAACAAGCGAAAAATAGAGACAGTTTTGGTTTGTGTTTCCAGGGTTAGACTATCCCACACACACACAACCCTACCTACTCTGGGGTTAGGTATAATTCTCCCGCTTTGGCGAAGGGAAAAATGTGTGTGTGTGGTGGAATTACCCGTTCAGTAAAGCCTATGTCTCGGCCGCCACATGCCCTGTGATCATAACCCACTGGGTAAACATTCTTCCTTGTTGAATGTTGGGATCACTGCCCCTTGCCAGCTCTTATTGTGTAGAGAGAGAGTTAACGTGGTGAGAAGAGGATAGGTAAGAACCTATGATAATGTTAGGAAAGGAACAATATAAGGATATGAAGATGCAAAGCGATATAAATCAAACGAAAGACTAAGGGAGATAGGAGAGGCAGGGAAGGACGCACGAATATAGGGAGAATGAGACAGATGAAGACAGGTGGAGAGGGAGGGACAGTCCTGTCATTGGGAAGTGTACACACCCCGACCGTCATATGGTACGGGTTGGAGCCATTTATCGCAGCAACAATCAACAACACCTTGTCATTCAAGAGAGCAACAGCGGAGAGAGGCAGGTTTCACCCGCCGAGGGCCCAGAATGGTCTCTAGTCTTCCCTAGTGACATCGGAGATAGCTATCTGGTCAGCGATGTCGTTATACGATGTCATTAAATCGACTGTAATCACACGCTGTCTCGGTACCTCTCCCAGGCTGACAGAGGCGCTCTCTTTCCCCCCCTTTCCCGCTCTTTTTTGTTTAAAGTTTCGCGCGCTTTTTTTTTTCTCACGATAACGCGCGTTTCCGTTTCGCGCACTTTTTGAGGATTTTTTACTTTTTAAAGTTTCTCGTGTTTTCAAAGTTTGTGTCTTTTGTTGCATCTCTATGGCTTTTTTTTTTAGTTTCTCCTGCTTTTAATTTTCCAAATATGTTTATTTTTTCTGCATTTTTCAAAATAGTTGATTTTTTTCCCCGGTTTCACACTCTTTTTAAAGCTTTATTTGTTCATTGGAAGATCCAAGAAAACACGACGTGACTCTTACTAAGAGTTCTCCCTCCCACAACTCTGCTGTGGGATTACTCCTTGCTAATTATCCCTGGAACACGACCCGACAATCAGTTTACAACCAGGTGCCCGGTTATTGCTGGGTTAAGAGGGCGTGGGATTTATGAACTGGTGCCCAGACGATAGTACCCGACTGGGATTCGAATCAGACTGTAATCGTTCGCGAGGAGTGGAGACAGTGTGCCACAGGGACTATGGTGTATATATAAAGCTTTATCCCAGTTTCATATTTTTTCACACACTTTATAATTTTTGTTGTTGTTTCTCGAGCGTTTTTAAAGCTTCAAAAGCTTTAAAACTGTTTGGTGTGATCTTTCGTAGTACCTTGGTTCACAGTTTCCCGCGCTTTTTTACAATTTCCCGCGCTTTTTCACGACTTCCCGCGCTTTTCACAATTTCCTGAGTTTTTTTAAATTTCCCGCGCTTTTTCACAATTTCTCGCGTTTTCTTAAATTTCCCGCGCTTTTTCACAGTTTCCCGCGTTTTTTTTAATTTCCCGCGCTTTTTCACAATTTCCTACACCTTTCCATAGTTATCTGCACTTTTCCATAGTTACCTGCAATTGTTCCGTTTCATGCACTTTTTAATAGTTTCTCGCACACTTTCAGCTTCCCCCGCACATTTTGAAAGTGTCTCACATAATTTTCTCAACATTTCTTGCGCTTTTTCAGTTTCTTGCGTTATTCTCTCGTTTATATCTACTGCATATTTGATTTCTACTTGCTAGGTTTTTTTCCCTACCACTTCCTCGCGTTATCATCTACTTCTTTTCACATATTTTTCCCCCCACCTTTTATTCCCTTTGGATTTTAACCTGATACAAATTTCATCTGCAGTAAACGATAGGCGTTATTTTGTATGCAACAGTGCAGCAGCAACAGTTTGTTGTTTTAGGCTGTTGTTGCAGCTCAAAGCTAACGACTACCATTCTTCTCAGCAGATCAAAGATTTGTTTGACTTTATTCATGCGCAGATGGGACTAATCGGAGGAAAAACAAAGTCCCCCCACCACTCAAAAAAAATGAATATCGTTGAAAAAGGATCGTGAGCCCTCGTTTGAGAGACAATAGAAAATGGGCGACGCGTTGAGTGTTTCCATAAGGACACGAGGGCACTCGAAGGCTTTATTTATTTCCGCGGTTAACAAATATAATTAGAATAAATGATTATATATAATCACGGCTATTATTTTTCCTAGTGGGGCATGAGTTAAGGTTTCTTGACTTATCTTCTATTTCTCTCTCTCTCTCTCTCTCGGTCTCTCTCTCTCTCTCTCTCTCTCTCTCTCCCTCTCTCTCTCCTTACACTACGTGCATCTCTACATTCTCTCCCCCCTCTTTCCTTCCCACCGTTGCTTCCTCTCCCACATCACCCCCTTCCTCCCCACCAACCCACTCTCCCTCAACCTCCGCACTTCTCCTAAGTGACCCCTTAAAATTGGCGCGGTGTCATCCAGCCGCGAAATCCTTCGCCCCGTAAACGCCTCCTATCACGCCCCGAACTAACGCAAAAACTCTCCACCCTGAAGAACTTAGCCACCTACGGGAACTGTCTCGGCTGGCCCCAGCTCTCTCTCTCTCTCTCTCTCTCTCTCTCTCTCTCTCTCTCTCTCTCTCTCTCTCTCTCTCTCTCTCTCTCTCTCCCTCTCTCTCTTTAGTCTCCATGTACTCATACAACCCCATGCATGCCCGAGTACATTCGTGTTATGTGGTCAACTATTTCGTCTCGTCCAGGTTTAAACCACAGAACATGAAATGTCAAATGATAATCCTGAATAGTACACACACAGGCCTCTCTTTAAGTACTTGAAAGTTACAAATGCCCCTTGCTAGGACTAGACCATTAATACATTATCAACCAATAATACATCATCAACCAATACCAATACACCATCAACCAATCAACCATCACCAATCAACCATCAGATATACACCATCACCAATTCATCATCAACCAATCAACTATCACCAATATAATATCAACCAATCAACCATCACCAATACATCATCAACCAATCAACCATCACCAATATAATATCAACCAATCAATCATCACCAATATAATATCAACCAATCAACCATCACCAATACATCATCAACCAATCAACCATCACAATACATCATCAACCAATCAACCATCACAATACATCATCAACCAATCAACCATCACAATACATCATCAACCAATCAACCAGAACCAATACATCATCAACCAGAACCAATACATCATCAACCAATCAACCAGAACCAATACATCATCAATCAACCATATCTTGAAATCTCGAGTTATCTTGGGATAATTTCGGGGCTTAGCGTCATCGCGGCCCGGTCCTCGACCAGGCCTCCTTTTTGTTACACATCCCCAAGAAGCAGCCCGTAGTAGCTAACTCCCAGGTAGGGAGTTACTAGGCGAACAGGTGCATCAGGGAGAAAGAAACTCTGGTCATTTGTTTCCGCCTCCACCCGGAACCTTAGAACTACGAATCCCGAACGCTATCCACTCAGCTGTCAGGCCCCCCCCCCCCTGAAGTTGAAATTTGCAAATAAGTAAAATGAATCTGAACAACTTAAACAAATCCTCAAAGAACAAATACATAATAAAAACATTGACAAATAACTTAAAGAAGATCCTCAAAAGGTAATCTGTGCGGCCGGAGGTTCTGTTGTTGCTATTTGAAGGTGGCTAAATTTCACCTCAAACAAACAAAAAATGGAAACAAAGACAAGTTAATTGCCTGAAAGAGCTTAAAAATCGAGACTTTTCTTGTTGTGGTCTTCACAGACAATGACATTAAAGCGAGTTTCCCTTCTGGCTTCGAAAGTCTGGGTTTGAAATTTTGGGTTAGTCAAGTTACTCGCTCCGAAATAGGGCCCCCCCCCCCCCCCCCGCTTTGTCAAGTTGGACTTTTGTGTAGAATGGGTTCTGAAAGTCTCATGTAGTTTTCGAAAGTTAGGTTTTCTGGATGTATTGTCGAAAGTTAGGTTTTCTGAATGTATTGTCGAAAGGTTTTCTGAATGTATTGTCGAAAGTTAGGTTTTCTGGATGTATTGTCGAAAGGTTTTCTGAATGTATTGTCGAAAGTTAGGTTTTCTGAATGTATTGTCGAAAGATTTTCTGAATGTATTGTCGAAAGTTAGGTTTTCTGAATGTATTGTCGAAAGGTTTTCTGGATGTATTTTTGGAAGTTAGGTTTTCTGAATGTATTTTTGAAAGTTAGGTTTTCTGAATGTATTTTTGAAAGTTAGGTTTTCTGAATGTATTGTCGAAAGTTAGGTTTTCTGAATGTATTGTCGAAAGTTAGGTTTTCTGAATGTATTGTCGAAAGTTAGGTTTTCTGGATGTATTTTTGAAAGTTAGGTTTTCTGAATGTATTGCCGAAAGTTAGGTTTTCTGAATGTATTGTCGAAAGTTAGGTTTTCTGGAATGTATTGTCGAAAGTTAGGTTTTCGGAATGTATTTTTGAAAGTTAGGTTTTCTGAATGTATTGTCGAAAGGTTTTCTGAATGTATTGTCGAAAGATTTTCTGAATGTATTGTCGAAAGATTTTCTGAATGTATTGTCGAAAGTTAGGTTTTCTGAATGTATTGTCGAAAGTTAAGTTTTCTGAATGTATTGTCGAAAGATTTTCTGAATGTATTGTCGAAAGATTTTCTGAATGTATTGTCGAAAGTTAGGTTTTCTGAATGTATTGTCGAAAGTTAGGTTTTCGGAATGTATTTTTGAAACTTAGGTTTTCTGAATGTATTGTCGAAAGTTAGGTTTTCTGAATGTATTGTCGAAAGTTAGGATTTTCTGAATGTATTGTCGAAAGTTAGGTTTTCTGAATGTAGGGCCTTAGAAAGTATGGAATAATATGTTATTTCTTTGAGGGCTTCGACAGGTTAGGTTTCACAAGTTAGGTTGCCAAATTAGGGCTTCAGATGAGCGTATTAAATACCATTTTAAGAGCAACGTTTCGAAAATAGGAATTTAAAATTAGGCATTTACTGGCAAGATTATCTTTAAGTAAGGTTTTAACAGTGGATGTTTCGGAATAAAGTTTTCTTGAAAAGGGTTTTAAAAGCAGAAACCAATATTTTTTTCTTTTCAAAGTAGAGTTTGAAGTATATCTTCTTAAGGGAAAGTATAAAATGCGTAGATGTCTGTAAGGGGAATCTATAATTGGTAAAGTCTAAGAAGTTATATATGTGTGTGGTTATAGAACTCGTGAAGTCACAAATATTCGGAGGGGGGGGGGATGTAATTATAGGGTGAGGATAGTACAGAGGTCAACAGCAGTATAAATGTAACCAGGACTATTCGATAGTTCCTAAACGACCCGTGAGCAACCAATAGATTCTTCCATCTATTTTATCTGGTAAAACGATGACCGGATTACCAATGATTACAGAACTGTAACTCTGAACGTTTTCCCTTTTTTTGTATTTCATGCTCTCTCTCTCTCTCTCTCTCTCTCTCTCTCTCTCTCTCTCTCTCTCTCTCTCTCTCTCTCATGTCAATGATATATTCAGATTTTTTTTATCTGGAGTTTTGCTGCTTCGCTTCAGAGGCGATGTAAACATTAGCCAGATACCAGCTGATTTTTGTTTACACTTTTCGATGAGATTTTTCTCTCTGGGTCGGCGACCCCAGCCGTGAGGGTCTTAAGCTCGTGGCTTTGTTTGCTGGCTTGTTCTGCTGCTGCTGCTGCTGCTGCTGCTGTGAGGGGGGGGGTCTTATTTTTGTGATAGTTGCAGCTGATGATGTTCTGTTACAAGCAAGGTGCTACGGCCGCCATCTTGGAAAATGGCGGCCGAAAACTCATTTTTCCTACTTAGAACCTATCCACGGTTTCAAAAAATGTTTAACCAAAAGTATTTTGCCGTCGAATTCTCTCTCTAAAAAAAATTGACCATAGCATTTTTGTGATATGATTTGCCATTAAGCCAGATTTTTTTGTTTGCTGTTGAAAAATATAGTTTTTGAATGGCTCCTACTGAGTTTATCACTGATACTTCACGTTAATGAATGTGATTTCCTTGTGAAATTGAAGAGAAGCGTTGGAATAGGTCTCCTGTACCACACCCGGAGTGCTTGGGGGGAGGGGGGGGCACTGTGGGAACCCCTCCTCAGTGGGCTTCAGTGGAACCCACCCTTCCCTACACACAGGATTCAGCTGATTATACAGAAATCAGCTGAATATACAGGATTCAGTTGATTATACAGGATTCAGCTGAATACAGAAATCAGCTGAATACAGGATTCAGCTGATTATACAGGATTCAACTGATTATACAGGATTCAACTGATTATACAGGATTCAACTGATTATACAGGATTCAACTGATTATACAGGATTCAACTGATTATACAGGATTCAACTGATTATACAGGATTCAACTGATTATACAGGATTCAACTGATTATACAGGATTCAACTGATTATACAGGATTCAACTGATTATACAGGATTCAACTGATTATACTGGATTCAGCTGATTATACAGGATTCAGCTGATTATACAGGATTCAACTGATTATACAGGATTCAACTGATTATACAGGATTCAACTGATTATACAGGATTCAACTGATTATACAGGATTCAACTGATTATACAGGATTCAACTGATTATACAGGATTCAGTTGATTATACAGGATTCAACTGATTATACAGGATTCAACTGATTATACAGGATTCAACTGATTATACAGGATTCAACTGATTATACAGGATTCTGCTGATATACAGGATTCGACTGATTATACAGGATTCAGTTGATTATACAGGATTCAACTGATTATACAGGATTCAACTGATTATACAGGATTCAACTGATTATACAGGATTCAACTGATTATACAGGATTCAACTGCATGCCAGTGTTCATTGCTTTTCACCATGTGGTGGTGGTCTATGGGGGGCACGTGTGCTTGGGAGTATACCAAATGTGCAGGTTCGAATCCTCCCTGCAAGGCTCCTACTGATTTTATCACTGATACATAATGTGATTTCATTGTGCATGTACACAATGAACAGCAGACTGTACACAACGGGAGGCGGGTGTACACAGCAACAAACAGGTGTACACAACAACAACAGGTGTACACAGAAACAGGTGTACACAACAACAACAAGTGTACACAGAAACAGGTGTACACAGAAACAGGTGTACACAACCTTACCAACCAGTAGTCACGTCATGTGAGCCAATACTATATATGCCAAGCTCCTGGGGGCCAGATTCACGAAGCAGTTACGCAAGCACTTACGAACGTGTACATCTTTCCTGAATGTTTGACGGCTTTGTTTACATTTATTAAATAGTTTACAAGCATGAAAACTTGCCAATCAACTGTTGTTATTGTTATAAACAGCCTCCTGGTGCTTCGGAGCTCATTACCTGTTTAATAATTGTAAACAAAGCCGCCAAAGATTGAGAAAAGATGTACAGGTTCGTAAGTGCTTGTGTAACTGCTTCGTGAATCTGGCTCCTGGCCAGATTCACGTAGTTCTCTTGGTGGTGGTTAATAGTCGAGCTGTTTGTTGTGTTGTGTTCGTGTTCCAGACTGGGGTAGAGGCGGTGGGAGTCGAGGACGACAAAAAATCAGTTTTGAATGAGATAAACGATAATAATAATAATAATATTATTATTATTATTATTATTATTATTAAAAAATAAGATCCACTAGGGCTGTGAAGTGGGCTCGAACCATCGACCAAGGCATTGCTAGTCGCTTACACTACCACTAGCGTTTCGCGTCGCCTCTCAGCTCTAGGGGATTTTATCATTGATGAAAATATATGATATATCGGCAAAAAAAAATTGTCTGTCTGTTGGGCAGACAGTCTTGTTCGGTCTTTGAGTCTGTTGGGCAGACAGTCTTGTTCGGTCTTTGAGTCTGTTGGGCAGACAGTCTTGTTCGGTCTTTGAGTCTGTTGGGCAGACAGTCTTGTTCGGTCTTTGAGTCTGTTGGGCAGACAGTCTTGTTCGGTCTTTGAGTCTGTTGGACAGACTGTTATTCTGTCCAGCAGCAGTGCATATAGATTAGACAGTTATGAACACCTTACCTAACCTAACCTAACCTAACCTAACCTTTCACCTTAATAGATAGAAAGCTGGACCATTGTGTAACACGCTTGAAAGGCAACACCAGTTTTTTTTTTTTGGTGGGGAAGGGGGGGGATGGGGGAGGGGGGGGATATTGACCCCATTATCTCTGGCCCTGACCTATTTCCACACTTTCTGCCTTAACGACGAAGTAAACGGTTTAATGTATCGCGTGACCGAGCTGAACAAACTATTTTGTATTCATTTCTTCCTGTAATAGTATAGTAGATGATTATATTGGTTTAAAGTGTTCTATAATCTATTCGCACGCAAACATATGTTCATTTGTATGGTGTTAAAGATCCGTACAATTCAAGTATCGAAAAAGACTTTTTTTTTGAGCGCCGGGCGAACACATTGAGCACTCTCTCTCTCCGAACATCGGTCGAACAACTCCGAACACCGCAGCTCTATTCTCTCTCTCTCTCTCTAATCAAATTATCCCGGTCAGCGACAATAAAATGATCTTGCGACGTCAGAGCTCATTTCCCTGTCAACATTCACGGTAATTACACGCTTGTGAAGATCCCCCGTCTCCACCCGCCATCTTTCCCAGCTGTGTTTACAAACATCAGCTGATCGAGGTGCCACCTCGTCGATTTCTTCACGGCGGGCTTGGAGTCACCGATGAGGGAGAGGCGATATTAACCCGTTTTGGGAGGCTGTATCGGGTCGTTGAAGGAGGGTTTGATTAAATGGGGTCGGAGGTAACGAGCGGTTGGGGCGGAAGTGGGGACCAACCGGAAAAACGTTCCGCCCACGCCCAGCCGGTCGACGTGTGTGTGTGTGTGTGTGTGTGTGTGTGTGTGTGTGTGTGTGTGTGTGTGTGTGTGTGGTGTGTGTGTGTGTGTGCGTGTACTCACCTATTTGTGCTTGCGGGGGTTGAGCTTTGGCTCTTTGGTCGTGTGTGTGTGTGTGTGTGTGTGTGTGTGTGTGTGTGTGTGTGTGTGTGTGTGTGTGTGTGTGTGTGTGTGTGTGTGTGTGAGAGTGTGTGTGTGTGTGTGTGGGAGTGTGTGTGTGTGTGTGTGTGTGTGTGTGTGTGTGTGTGTGTGTGTGTGTGTGTGTGTGTGTGTGTGTGTGTGTGTGTGTGTGTGTGTGCGTGTACTCACCTATTTGTGCTTGCGGGGGTTGAGCTTTGGCTCTTTGGTCGTGTGTGTGTGTGTGTGTGTGTGTGTGTGTGTGTGTGTGGTGTGTGTGTGTGTGTGTGTACTCACCTAGTTGTACTGCCCCTAGTTGTGTTTGCGGGGGTTGAGCTCTGGCTCTTTGGTCCCGCCTCTCAACCGTCAATCAACAGGTGTACAGGTTCCTGAGCCTACTGGACTCTATCATATCTACACTTGAAACTGTGTATGGAGTCAGCCTCCACCACATCACTGCCTAATGCATTCCATTTGTCAACCACTCTGACACTAAAAAAGTTCTTTCTAATATCTCTGTGGCTCATTTGGGCACTCAGTTTCCACCTGTGTCCCCTAGTGCGTGTTCCTCTTGTGTTAAATAGCCTGTCTTTATCAGCCCTGTCGATTCCCTTCAGAATCTTGAATGTGGTGATTATGTCCCCCCTAACTCTTCTGTCTTCCAGCGAAGTGAGGTTTAATTCCCGTAGTCTCTCCTCGTAGCTCATACCTCTCAGCTCGGGTACTAGTCTGGTGGCAAACCTTTGAACCTTTTCCAGTTAGTCTTATCCTTGACTAGATACGGACTCCATGCTGGGGCTGCATACTCCAGGATTGGCCTGACATATGTGGTATACAAAGTTATGAATGATTCTTTACACAAGTTTCTGAATGCCGTTCGTATGTTGGCCAGCCTGGCATATGCCGCTGATGTTATCCGCTTGATATGTGCTGCAGGAGATAGGTCTGGCGTGATATCAACCCCCAAGTCTTTTTCCTTCTCTGACTCCTGAAGAATTTCCTCTCCCAGATGATACCTTGTATCTGGCCTCCTGCTCCCTACACCTATCTTCATTACATTACATTTGGTTGGGTTAAACTCTAACAACCATTTGTTCGACCATTCCTGCAGTTCGTCTAGGTCTTCTTGAAGCCTCAAACAGTCCTCTTCTGTCTTAATCCTTCTCATAATTTTAGCATCGTCCGCAAACATTGAGAGAAATGAATCGATACTCTCCGGGAGATCATTTACATATATCAGAAACAAGATAGGACGTGTGTGTGGGGTGTGTGGGTGTGTGTGTGTGTGTGTGTGTGTGTGTGTGTGTGTGTGTGGTTTGTGTGTGTGTGCGTGCGCGCGTGTCCGTGCGTGCGTGCGTGTGTTTGAAATATATACTTGATAGAGGAGACTAGGTCGGGAGTCACTACATTAGACAACCAACGATTAGAAAGTCGGGGCCCAAGAGCTAACAGCTCGTCCCTCCAAGCATAAAAAAGAGCATACAAACATGTGAATATACACTTACCCGTTCACACAATTGTGTTTGAAATATATCCTTACAAAGAAGCTTCTGGAACGTGTGGTATCACATTCCACAAAACCACTTCGGAATGGAAGGACAAAAAAAAACATAAGCGCATATGATCACTACATACAAAATACTCAGGTCACTGAGACAGTAGACTATAAGCCACAAAATTGAATTTGTGGAGCAATAGATCACCAGAACATGCATACCAAAAATCACCTGTGAAGATTATAAACAGCAAAAGCCACTTTAAAATAAAGTTTTAAAATGTAATATATGAAGAGCGACCAAAAAGATCAAGACTAATTGACCTTTTCCATAGTCTCCATAGTGCTGGAGACTATGGGAGACATGATAACAACATGAAAGATACGCAGGATTATTAATAGGGTAGATTGGGAGAGGGGGAAGGGGGGGGAAGAGGACGAAGGAACAGATGGAAGAGGAACACTCTACCTCTCCTATTCCACTCTCCACTCATCATGTGTACTGTCAAGTATTCCTTTGTATTATGTATTCCCATGTGATTCTCCTTTCCACTTCCCTTCTCTGTGTCTCTTTCATTCCTTCTCTCCCGCTGTCGTTCCTCCTCTCTACTTCATCAGTTCCTTTCTCAGACATCCTCGAGAAAAGAAAAGGGACATGAAGTACGGAAGAGACAATATTAGACTGGGAAGGAGGGAGGGGAAAGGTGAAGAGAGAGAAAGAGAGAGAGAGAGAGAGAGAGAGAGAGAGAGAGAGAGAGAGAGAGAGAGAGAGAGAGAGAGAGAGAGAGAGAGACTTACCCCCTCTCCTTTCCCTCAATACCTCCCACCTCCTTCCCTCCCTCTCTCTCACTAACCCAACCCTCTCACTAACCCCCCCCCCCTCCTCTCACTAACCCCCCCCTTAATACTGTTTCCACAGACGTCCCCCCCTCCACCCACACACCCGTCAGTCACGTGTCCATAGAGGCGACCAAGACAGTCAGGCAGGTGATTGGTCCGCCCCAGGCCGTGCTCTGCGCTCATTGGCCTGCACGATAATGAGCCGGGGTCACGTGACTCTCAAGAATTACACACTGTGTGTAGTGACTAAGGGGCGTCTGGGACCATCCCGGACGTAGGTTCGAGCCCTCACCACGGCCCTGGTGGATTTGTTCATTATATACTGTACTTCCCGCTGGGATTTTGGTTCATTTTTTTTTATCTTTTAACTTGAGGCTGTTTTGACATGTAAGACCACTAGTTGGAGAGGAAAGGTCAGGCTAGTGGGAGGAAAGGTCAGGCTAGGGGGAGGAAAGGTCAGGCTAGGGGGAGGAAAGGTCAGGCTAGGGGGAGGAAAGGTCAGGCTAGGGGGAGGAAAGGTCAGGCTAGGGGGAGGAAAGGTCAGGCTAGGGGGGAGGAAAGGTCAGGCTAGGGTAGGAAAGGTCAGGCTAGGGGGAGGAAAGGTCAGGCTAGGGGGGAGGAAAGGTCAGGCTAGGGGGAGGAAAGGTCAGGCTAGTGGGAGGAAAGGTCATGCTAGGGGGGGACGAAAGGTCAGGCTAGGGGAGGAAAGGTCAGGCTAGTGGGAGGAAAGGTCAGGCTAGGGAGGGAGGAAAGGTCAGGCTAGGGTAGGAAAGGTCAGGCTAGGGGGAGGAAAGGTCAGGCTAGGGGAGGAAAGGTCAGGCTAGGGGAGGAAAGGTCAGGCTAGGGGAGGAAAGGTCAGGCTAGGGGGAGGAAAGGTCAGGCTAGGGAGAGGAAAGGTGAGGCTAGGAAAGGTCAGGCTAGGGGAGGAAAGGTCAGGCTAGGGGAGGAAAGGTGAGGCTAGGAAAGGTCAGGCTAGGGGAGGAAAGGTCGAGCTAGGAGAGGAAAGGTCAGGCTAGGAGAATAAAGAGCAGGCAAGGAGATGGTCAGGCTAGGAGAGGAAAGGTCAGGCTAGGAGATGAAAGGTCAGGCTAGGAGATGAAAGGTCAGACTAGGAGAGGAAAGGTCAGGCTAGGAGAATAAAGAGCAGGCAAGGAGATGGTCAGGCTAGGAGAGGAAAGGTCAGGCTAGGAGATGAAGGGTCAGGCTAGGAGAGGAAAGGTCAGGCTAGGAGATGAAGGGTCAGACTAGGAGATGAAGGGTCAGGCTAGGAGAGGAAAGGTCAGGTTAGGAGATGAAAGGTCAGGCTAGGAGAGGAAAGGTCAGGCTAGGGGATGAAAGGTCAGGCTAGGAGATGAAGGGTCAGGTTAGGAGATGAAAGGTCAGGCTAGGAGAGGAAAGGTCAGGCTAGGGGATGAAAGGTCAGGCTAGGAGAGGAAGTGTCAGGCTAGGGGGATGATACACAGTGACCACCCTGATCTCTTGACTCACCACAACGTTCAAAATACGACGTGTCAACCTAACCAGAAGCGCAGGAACCCGAGCCACCCACCCAACCCAACCTACAGGCGCACAGAAAACGTGGATATTTATAAGTCAGCCGCGGCTTTTCATAGTGCTTTGAGTGTACTACGTTTGGGGGGACCTCCCCAACGTCTAAAATGAGACGTACTAGTGGAGAGGACAGGCTGGACACTGAGCGTGGGTATATTTGGGTGATATTCAGGTATACTAATTGATATAAAGTATAATGTTGGTATAAAGTATACTAAGCCCAGCTCCAGCCACCAGGCCGCACCAAACAGGGGGAGTATATATATTTTATAAATATATATATATAATATATTATATATATATATATATATATATATATATATATATATATATATATATATATATAACTTTTTCAGACTTCCAGGTGTTTATTTACATAACGCTATGTTAAATCAATATTGTAACTAAGAATGGAAAGTTGAAGCAGCGGGCGGAGGCTTCCCGCGCGTGAACACTGTAAACAGTATTGTGACATTCTTGTGAACGATAGATGGCGCTTGCTTATACTGCCCTTATAATATTAATATATATATATAATATATATATAATATATATATATATATATATATATATATTATTATATATAAATATATATATATATATATATATATATATATATATATATATATATATATATATTTTTTTTTTTTACCGTAAGTATAGAGAACTGGATCACCACTACAATTTTGTCCCAATTGCTTCTGAGACACTCGGTGCCTGGGGTAAAAAGTGCTACCAGTTTTTTGAAGGAAATGGGTTCTAGGCTCATTGAAACAACAAGGGACCCAAGAGCTGCAAGCTTTCTTTTCCAGCGCCTCAGTGTGGCGATACAGAGGGGAAATGCGCACTGCATCCAGGGTTCCTGCCCGCCATCTGAGGAGCTGGAGGAACTCGACAACCTATGACAACCATCTTTGTAACCCATATGTAACTCCTTTTTTGTAACAAAGTTCAAATAAAGTAAATATATATGTGTACATACAAAAGAATGGGGGTGGTAGGAGAAGATAATATTAGTGTTCAGTGAGAAACCACAAGGTCTCCTCTGAATACTTTTTATTTTCTTCTCGAGGCTATGGGTCCCCACATTGGCACCAGAGGTGGTACCCTCACAATATATATATATATATATATTATATATATATATATATATATGTGTACCTAGTAGCCAGAACGCACTTCTCAGCCTACTATGCAAGGCCCGATTTGCCTAATAAGCCAAGTTTTCCTGAATTAATATTTTTCTCTAATTTTTTTCTTATGAAATGATAAAGCTACCCATTTCATTATGTATGAGGTCAATTTTTTTTTATTGGAGTTAAAATTAACGTAGATATATGACCGAACCTAACCAACCCAACCTAACCTAACCTATCAACGAACATCATATATAAACACTTCGGAACGTAAAACATCACCAATTAACGCTACCAACGAACGAAAATCAAACACATTGATTCCAAGAACGATTTTAGTACTTTTCAGGGATATTCGTGCGCGGGCCCTAAGACACTAAGTGTTTTTACTTATGTCTCGTTTCTGTCTTAAGCAATGGACGAGTATTCATGACTCGTATCCTGGCCTCGGTAAGATCATTTCAAACGGGTTGAAGAATAACTTCTTCTGTGCTCTCAAATATCTTATTTAGTTTTGTAACTGTGCATTGTGTTAGATAATGTTCCACTGCTCTTTCTGTTTGGCCATTTAGTCCACAGTGTGTACAGGTCGGCGCTCAATCCCCGATCGTCCAAGTGGTTAGGTACCATTCCTTATCCTGCCGTCCCATCCCAAATCCTTATCCTCATCCATTCCAAGTGCTATATAGTCATTCCAAGTATTGTTGTTGTTTGTTGTTTTAGATTCAGCTAGTTAGAACAAAAGTCCCAAAGTAGCACGGGCTATGGTGAGCCCGTAGTGGACTTACCTGGCACAGGAGCGGGGCAAGTAGCACGGGCTATGGTGAGCCCGTAGTGGACTTACCTGGCACAGGAGCGGTGGCTGTAACTGAGACAGATATCCTGATGTTGCAACTGCTGTGTTGGGGGTCACTGTACATCTTCTGCAGTGCTACATCACTAATTATTTTCCGAATGTGTGCTAGAGTCTGTGATATGTAAAATCTCTACATTCCTCCTCTAAGTGTTGCAGCTTCAACTACCATGTTGTATTTCTTCCTGGTTTTATAAATATAAATATATACACACACACACACACACACACAACACACACACACACACACACAAACACACACACACACACACACACACACACACACACACACACACACACACACACACGGAACCCAATACATTGATTACAACTAACACTTCCTTTGGCATTAATAATTCAAAGCAACAATTCAAACTCTCCCTCTATGCCATCCCATCCTGCCCATCCCATCCGGCCTCTCCCCTCCCCTCCCCTTTCTATCTCTCACGTCCCCCCTCCCATAAAAGATTTTGAGAGGAGTTCAAAGTTTACCCCGAGATAAAGTTCACAGTGTTTATGTACATTCAGAGTTTACAGTTTTCCTCTTTGGCGCATCCATACCCTCCTGTTCCCCCCAGCTGAGATTTGGAGCTGGGAGAGGGGCCGCGCGGAACGGGAGAGTGAGGGAGAGGAGATTGGGGGAATAGAATGAGAGAGGCAAGAGGGAGAGACGGGAAAGTGAAGGGGGGGGGGGGTGAGAGTAAGGAAGAGGGAGGGAGGAGAAAGTACAAAAATAAGAGGGAGTGAGAGACAAAAAGAGAGAGTAAAAGAGAGGGAGGAGGGGGAAGAGTGATGAATGGAGTAAGAGGGAAAGATTAGAGAGTGAGGAAGGAGAGAGAGAAAGAAAGGCACAGGCAGAATGAGAGAATAGAGAGCACTGAAAGGAAGTAGAAGAAAGCGAGAGAGGATAAAGAAAGGGTGATATTAACACACCAATTTCTAACAAGTGGACAGCCAATTAAACTATACTTCAGGGAAATTGGCGGTTATATATATATATATATTTATATATATATATATATATATATATATATATATATATATATATATATATAAACACATGTAGCAGCTCACACCAAGCCCCATAATTGATGGGGGGGGGGGAGCTAATTTGCATACAAAAACAAGCCCTTTCGTTACAATTTCAACATTTTTTCCTCTGGTGGAAAAGTTTCATCCAGAGTCTCGAACCTCGTTCATAAAACATTCGTCTGATTTTATTTTTACCTTGTCTTGTTTTTTTTGTAATAATAATAATAATGATAATGATAATGTAATTATTTGAATATTTGTAGAGATATATTTGTGAGGTATTATTAAGAGAGCAAATGTCAACATTATCTTTTGGTAAAATTAGGATGACAATGTTAGTCAGGCCAGCACGCTCGTCTGTATATCTGTTATGTGATAGTGCGTGTGTGTGCGTGTGTGTGTGTGTGTGTGTGTGTGTGTGTGGGGTGTGTGTGTCTGTGTGTGTGTGTGTGTGTGTGTGTGTGTGTGTGTGTGTGTGTCTGTGTGGTCTGTGTGTGGTGTGTGGGTGTGTGTGTGTGTGTGTGTGTG
>NW_025573512.1:0-5000 GCF_020424385.1 Procambarus clarkii
TCACTCACTCACTCACTCACTCACTCACTCACTCACTCACTCACTCACTCACTCACACACACACTCACACTCACACTCACACACACACACACATATCTAGGCGGGATCAAGAGTCAATGCTTGATCCTGCAAGCACAAATAGGTGAGTACACACACACCTACCCCCCCCCTGCGTCTGTCAGCTGTAGAGAAAATAGTCAGTGAATGCATCCAATAAATTATATTGTTGGGTGTAGTTGGTGGTAGTTACCTGTAGTTGTTGAGGTGGCCGTGTCACCCGCCTGTAAGTCAGCCTTCCCTGTACCCAAATGTGGGCCACAATGTCCTGTGACAACCTGTACAGGCTAGTGGACTCTTTATTATTATTATTATTTTCTACCACAGACGTGGCCAGGCATTTACAATGCTAACCAGCATATATACATTTTCTTCTGTCCTCCATGGACAGGGTTAGAGAAGTGTTAAACATATAGTTCAAGGGTTTATTGAACACTCAACCACAGAAGGTGATTCGGTGCTTTTAAAATGCTAAGCTAACCTACATACGTAAATACATAGATACACAGGTTTACGTATGCCCTACATAAAGTGTTAGATGTGTCTTTTACTTAGTGTCATTAATGTGCATTTACAAAGGTGAAATGTAATTCTGATCAGCTTCTATATATACTTATACACATACACACACACATACCTTCCAAGTGTGAAGTAGTCTCCTCCAACCCAGACATCGTAGCTAGAATAAGGTCTGCCTTGCCTGGAGCCCATGTCATTAGGGCCGAGAACAGCACCCTCCTTGGAGCTCCCCTCGGGTCTAACGCCATTGAGGAGATCCTCGACAAGAAAATCGCAGACCTTAGGAGGATGGAAGACAGAATAGGTGACATCGATGCCCACGATGCTTTTTATCTCCTCACCAAATGCCTATCCCTTCCGAGGCTAACCTACTTTCTGAGGTGCGCCCCATCTTACAACAACCCAAAACTTGACGAGTATGACCTCCTACTGAAGACCATGCTGGAAAAAGTTGTTAACCTCTCTCTCAACGAATGCCAGTGGAAACAAGCCACTCTTCCTGTCAGGCTCGGTGGCTTGGGTGTCCGCACCGCCACCCAAATTGCAGTCCCAGCCTTCCTGTCTTCCTCCTCAGCATCAGATGACCTGGTTAAGGAAATTCTACCTAACACCCTGAGTGATGTAGCGGGGATACAGGACCCCCACTACACGGAATGTGACACGAAATGGGGTGCCATGACAGACCCAGCACTCAGACCAGCCATGCCGAAAGCCAAGAAACAATCCAGTTGGGACAGCCCCATTGTAGACAAAGAAGCCACAGCTTTGCTGGAGGCAGCAACAACCCCCAGTGATCGTGCACGCCTCACAGCTGTGCAGGCTCCCCATGCAGGGGACTTCCTTCTGGCAGTCCCTATGTCTGCGACAGGCACACGTCTTGATCCGCAGGAGCTCCGTATTGCAGTCGCTCTCCGCCTTGCTGCCCCTATCCACACTGTTCACAGGTGTATTTGCGGCGAGGCAGATGCTGACGAATATGGATTGCATGGCCTGCACTGTGGAAAATCGGGTGGTTGGCACACTAGACACGACGAAGTCAACGACATCATTAAAAGAAGCCTTGCCTCTGCTCAGTGTCCAGCGGAGAGAGAGCCCCGCAACCTACTGAACCGTGACTCTGTTAGCTTTGCCGGCCGACCAGACGGAATCACACTGCGTCCGTGGAAGGGTGGCAGGCAGTTAGCATGGGACTATACTTGCGTATCCACCCTGGCAACGACATACATCACCCTCTCTGCCGGCACGGCAGGAGCCGCAGCGACACACAGAGAAAAACAAAAGTCAGTCAAGTACAGGCAATTAGATCAAAGGTACAATTTCGTTCCAATAGGGTCTGAGACCCTAGGCCCATGGGGTGAGAGTGCAAGAAGGTTTCTTAAGGATCTTGGTTCCAAGCTCATTGACACCACAAGAGACCCTAGAGCAGCAAGTTTTCTCTTTCAGCGCCTCAGTGTCGCGATCCAGAGGGGGAATGCCCGCTGCATCCTCGGTTCCTGCCCGGCGTCGGAGGAGTTCGAGGAAATCTACAGCCTCTAGGAAGCGAACTTTTTCTTGTGTCCTCTTAATGTTCATTTTTTGTATAAAATCAGATATGTAACTGTATAACCTTGCATAATAAAGTGTACATCATAATAAAAAAAAAAAGGGGGTGGTAGGAGAAGTGAACACTCTTTCGTATTCAGAGTTAAATGTCAAGTTTTTCCCTGAGTGCTCTGTGTTCCCTTCTCTGAGGCTGTGGGTCCCTATAATTACACCAGTGGTGGTACCCCCTCATACACGTACATATACATACATATATACACACACACATGCATTCACATACATTTGTCTCTTTTACTCTGACAGGGTGAGATAGCTGATAGAGAAACTAGTGTGCAATTAAGCACTTAATCACTGAAGGTGATTAAGGTGCTTTTACAAGCTCAGGTTATATAGTTACATCATATATATACATTGTATAATTGATATATTACATGGTCAATCTTGGATACAAGTCCAATATATCATCAAGTGTTCCAGTACTCATATAGTAACTACAGAGTTCAGCATACCTTAGCCCAGGAGGGCGAAAGTCAGTCAGTATGGGACATTCTACAATATAATGTTCAAGAGAGTGCATGTTTTCTCTTTCACAAAGTTGACACATTGTGTACTCGACATTGGGGTTTTGAGAAAGCTGCCAGATACGTCTATATCCCAGGCGTATTCTGGCCACTATAACATCACATTGCCGGGTTCTTGTTCTATTAGTCCCATATGTGAATGTCTCCTCACGATATCTATCATAATATTTAATGCTACAACTTTCAGGTCTTTGTGAATTTGTTAGGTCGGTGAGATCTTCATTAGATATTTGTTTAAGTATTCTCTTTGTCACTGCTAATGAAACACCCATATCAATTTCTACCACTGGTTTTCTGCAGGCTGTCTTAGCAAGCATATCAACAGTGTCATGCCTTGAGATGCCAACATGTGATGGTATCCATAGGAATTTAATCTCAAATCTGTTTTCTTTAGCAGCTAAAACATTCATTCGAATATCACTGACTATTTTCTGGGTGTCACTACTATGTGCATTCAATGCCAGGAGTGCACTCTGCGAGTCACAGTATATAAGTCCACTGCCTTTGTCTTTTAAAAATTCAGTGGCAAGGTATATGCCTGCAAGTTCGGTTTGAGTTGTACTTGCCCAGTCATTGACGCGCTTCATTGCTGTATGTACGAGAGACGATTGTTCAAATATGTTATCTTGAGAGGTTATCTTGAGATGATTTCGGGGCTTTAGTGTCCCCGCGGCCCGGTCCTCGACCAGGCCTCCACCCCCAGGAAGCAGCCCGTGACAGCTGACTAACACCCAGGTACCTATTTTACTGCTAGGTAACAGGGGCATAGGGTGAAAGAAACTCTGCCCATTGTTTCTCGCCGGCGCCTGGGATCGAACCCAGGACCACAGGATCACAAGTCCAGCGTGCTGTCCGCTCGGCCGACCGGCTCCCTGGCGGGGGTTGAGCCCTGGCTCAACCCGGTCGATTCAACCTCATCGTCCACCTTCTTCTACAGAGCCGTCGGTATAGCACTGATACACATCGTTACCCATACTCTGAGTACTTTCAGTGATGCTTTTCAGTGTTAACTGTTTTAATAATGTAGTGTGCACACTATCTTTCTTGGGCGCATTTACAAAATCAACTGATAGATCCCAGTTATCCCATGGAGTGGCTGATTAATCATTAGTTGAGTTGGGTACATATTTAATATTTTGATGGAGTCGGCTACCTTGTAGAACCAATACACATAATCAGATTTCGTCCTTCTTCTATAGACCTCAGGTGAGTGTAGCATATTAGAAAGTTTAGCTTGAAACTTCATGTGTTGTCTAGATCTACTCAATGCCTTCACGCCGTAAACTGTGCTAATAGACAAACTTCTCTCACGCTAGTGGACTGGTAGGCTGGTACAGTACGTAGGTAGGCTGGTAGAGTAGGCTGGCAGGCTGGGTGACGCTCACACAAGGACCTCGGTGTATGCTAATTTTATTGTGGGTGGACGAGGTTGGTGAAGGTGTGGCGGCCTCTGCCCCTCCCTCATGCTGAGGGAGAGAGAGGGAGGGAGGGAGAGAGGGAATGAGGGAGATGGTCGAGGTGTATTGATATATTACCATGATGAGTTAATGAGGTCATTAGTGATGGACTGGTGTGTGTGTTGATGTGATGGAGTGAGCTACTAACTGTACTCACCTAATTGTACTCACCTAATTGTGCTTGCGGGGGTTGAGCTTTGGCTCTTTGGTCCCGCCTCTCAACTGTCAATCAACAGGTGTACAGATTCCTGAGCCTATTGGGCTCTATCATATCTACATTTGAAACTATGTATGGAGCCAGCCTCCACCACATCACTTCCTAGTGCATTCCATTTATTAACTACTCTGACACTGAAAAAATTCTTTCTAACGTTTCTGTGGCTCATCTGGGTACTGTGTCATGTTGCTGGGGGCTCCTGGGGGCTGCTGGCTACTTTTGAGCCTCTGATTTGTCTAACGAATTTCTAACCCACATCCTGAGACAGGAACTTTGTGCACATTAACCCCAAGGTGCCCCCCAGGGTCTGAGAGCCTATTGGCAGGAAATGTATCTGTCTGTCTGTCTGTCCGATGTTTGCACGTTGATTCCCGTGTGGTATATGCCCAACATGGTCTAGTCAGAGCAGTGCTGGGGTCAGCGGCTGGGGTCAGCGGCTGGGGTCAGCGGCTGGGGTCAGCTGCTGGGGTCAGCGGCTGGGGTCAGCTGCTGGGGTCAGCGGCTGGGGTCAGCTGCTGGGGTCAGGGGCTGGGATCAGTGGCTGGGGTCAGCTGCTGGGGTGTGAGTGGAGTGGTGTGAGGGGAGACATGATCACTACCTACATAATCCTCAGTTGAATCGACCGGG
>NW_025573512.1:7500-17270 GCF_020424385.1 Procambarus clarkii
TGATATTGGCCCTAATAACCCTCCAGAGGTTGATATTGGCCCTAATAACCCTCCAGAGGTTGATATTGGCCCTAATAACCCTCCAGAGGTTGATATTGGCCCCTAATAACCCTCCAAAGGTTGATATTGACCCCTAATAACCCTCCAGAGGTTGATATTGGCCCTTAATAACCCTCCAGAGGTTGATATTGGCCCCCTAATAACCCTCCAGAGGTTGATATTGGCCCTAATAACCCTCCAGAGGTTGATATTGGCCCTAATAACCCTCCAGAGGTTGATATTGGCCACAATAACCCTCCAGAGGTTGATATTGGCCCTTAATAGCCCTCCAGAGGTTGATATTGGCCCCTAATAACCCTCCAGAGGTTGATATTGGCCCTAATAACCCTCCAGAGGTTGATATTGGCCCTAATAACCCTCCAGAGGTTGATATTGGCCACAATAACCCTCCAGAGGTTGATATTGACCCCTAATAGCCCTCCAGAGGTTGATATTGGCCCTTAATAACCCTCCAGAGGTTGATATTGGCCACAATAACCCTCCAGAAGTTGATATTGACCACAATAACCCTCCAGAGGTTGATATTGGCCACAATAACCCTCCAGAGGTTGATATTGACCACAATAACCCTCCAGAGGTTGATATTGACCCCTAATAACCCTCCAGAGGTTGATATTGGCCCTAATAACCCTCCAGAGGTTGATATTGGCCCTAATAACCCTCCAGAGGTTGATATTGGCCCTAATAACCCTCCAGAGGTTGATATTGACCCCTAATAACCCTCCAGAGGTTGATATTGGCCATAATAACCCTCCAGAGGTTGATATTGACCCTAATAACCCTCCAGAGGTTGATATTGGCCCCTAATAACCCTCCAGGGGTTGATATTGGCCCCTAATAATCCACCAGAGGTTGATATTGACCCCTAATAACCCTCCAGAGGTTGATATTGGCCATAATAACCCTCCAGAGGTTGATATTGACCCTAATAACCCTCCAGAGGTTGATATTGGCCCCTAATAACCCTCCAGGGGTTGATATTGGCCCCTAATAACCCTCCAGAGGTTGATATTGGCCACAATAACCCTCCAAAGGTTGATATTGACCCTAATAACCCTCCACAGGTTGATATTGGCCCCTAATAACCCTCCAGGGGTTGATATTGACCCTAATAACCCTCCAGAGGTTGATATTGGCCCCTAATAACCCTCCAGAGGTTGATATTGACCCTAATAACCCTCCAGGGGTTGATATTGGCCCCTAATAACCCTCCAGAGGTTGATATTGGCCCCTAATAACCCTCCAGAGGTTGATATTGGCCCCTAATAACCCTCCAGAGGTTGATATTGGCCCCTAATAACCCTCCAGAGGATGATATTGGCCCCTAATAACCCTCCAGAGGTTGATAATGACCCTAATAACCCTCCAGAGGTTGATATTGGCCCTAATAACCCTCCAGAGGTTGATATTGACCCCTAATAACCCTCCAGAGGTTGATATTGGCCATAATAACCCTCCAGAGGTTGATATTGACCCTAATAACCCTCCAGAGGTTGATATTGGCCCCTAATAACCCTCCAGGGGTTGATATTGGCCCCTAATAATCCTCCAGAGGTTGATATTGACCCCTAATAACCCTCCAGAGGTTGATATTGGCCATAATAACCCTCCAGAGGTTGATATTGACCCTAATAACCCTCCAGAGGTTGATATTGGCCCCTAATAACCCTCCAGGGGTTGATATTGGCCCCTAATAACCCTCCAGAGGTTGATATTGGCCCCTAATAACCCTCCAGGGGTTGATATTGGCCACAATAACCCTCCAAAGGTTGATATTGACCCTAATAACCCTCCACAGGTTGATATTGGCCCCTAATAACCTTCCAGGGGTTGATATTGACCCTAATAACCCTCCAGAGGTTGATATTGGCCCCTAATAACCCTCCAGAGGTTGATATTGACCCTAATAACCCTCCAGGGGTTGATATTGGCCCCTAATAACCCTCTAGGGGTTGATATTGGCCCCTAATAACCCTCCAGAGGTTGATATTGGCCCCTAATAACCCTCCAGAGGTTGATATTGGCCCCTAATAACCCTCCAGAGGATGATATTGGCCCCTAATAACCCTCCAGAGGTTGATATTGACCCTAATATCCCTCCAGAGGTTGATATTGGCCACAATAACCCTCCAGAGATTGATATTGGCCCCTAATAACCCTCCAGAGGTTGACATTGGGCCCTAATAACCCTCCAGAGGTTGATATTGACCCATAATAACCCTCCAGAGGTTGATATTGGCCCCTAAACCTCCTCCCGGCCTGATAGGCTTCAAAGCCATCTCATCACTGTAGGGTAAGTGAAGGTAGGAGGAGAGATATTGAGCAAATAATGCACTCAGCTGGGCACAAATGGGTAAACTAGGAGAGATATTGAGGAAAGAATGCACTCAGGTGGGCCAAATGGGTGAAGCGGTCGCCCGCGCGGGTGAAGCGGGAGTTTGAATGAGCAACAGTGCTCAGTACCACTCTGACAACCGTGGGGGATACACCGTTGCGCTGTTCTCCGTCTAAACGCGTGTCTAACCTAACCTTGAAAGCGTTTGTGTGTATGTAGCGAGATGTGTAATGTTACAATAGTGTGTAGAAGCTCCTACGACCTGGTAAACGGGTCTGAGGTGTAGTCTATAAGTTAACTTATTTGATTATAGTTTTATATATGATTTTAGTGAAGAAGTTGTTATTGATGAATATCAGTGCTCCATGCAGAGAGTCCGGACTCTATACCTTTTGGGCAGCGATGGGAGCCCCAGAACACGAGCACAACCCAGTCAAACTTACTAAGTTTAAGAAAATGGCTTCGTCTTCAGAGCTGGATAAGTGTGAGGAGAAGGAGGTCTCTAAGATCACTCTAGACTCCTCCAAGATCACTCTACCTGGTGCTGGCGAGGACTCCTCCAAGATCACTCTACCAGGTGCTGGCGAGGACTCCTCCAAGATCACACTACCAGGTGCTGGCGAGGACTCCTCCAAGACCACACTACCAGGACTACCAGGTGCTGGCGTGGACTCCAAGATCACACTAGACTCCTCCAAGATCACACTACCAGGTGCTGGCGTGGACTCCAAGATCACACTAGACTCCTCCAAGATCACACTACCAGGTGCTGGCGATAACAGCCTGCTGGCTCTCCACGGACCTGAAGAACACAATAGCGAGGGTCCGACAGGAAATAGCAAGGAAGGTGAAGCCAGGAATTTGAAGGGTGGCGATTTGGAGTGCGTTGGAGAGGCAGTGCCAGTGTTGGAGTGCGTTGGAGAGGCAGCACCAGTGTTGGAGTGCGTTGGAGAGGCAGCACCAGTGTTGGAGTGCGTTGGTGAGGCAGCACCAGTGTTGGAGTGCGTTGGAGAGGCAGCACCAGTGTTGGAGTGCGTTGGAGAGGCAGCACCAGTGTTGGAGTGCGTTGAAGAGACAGCACCAGTGTTGGAGTACGTTGGAGACAAAGTACCAGTGTTGGAGTGCGTTGGAGAGACAGTCCCAGTGTTGGAATGCGTTGGAGAGGCAGCCCCAGTGTTGGAGTGCGTTGGAGAGGCAACACCAGTGTTGGAGTGCGTTGGTGAGACAGTCCCACTGTTGGAGTACGTTGGAGAGACAGCACCAGTGTTGGAGTGCGTTGGAGAGACAACACCAGTGTTGGAGTGCGTTGGTGAGACAGTCCCAGTGTTGGAGTGCGTTGGTGAGACAGTCCCAGTGTTGGAGTGCGTTGGAGAGACAGCCCCAGTATTGGAGTGCGTTGGTGAGACAGTCCCAGTGTTGGAGTGCGTTGGTGAGACAGTCCCAGTGTTGGAGTGCGTTGGAGAGACAGCCCCAGTGTTGGAGTGCGTTGGAGAGACAGTCCCAGTGTTGGAGTGCGTTGGAGAGACAGCCCCAGTATTGGAGTGCGTCGGAGAGAGGCAGCCATCAGTGCAATGCGTTGCCGAGACGAACAAGAATTGCCCCGAAGTAGAGTGCGTCGTTGAGGCCATCAGTGCGCCAGAGTGCGTGAGTGTGAGAGACAAAGAGGGCCCAAGCAACGCACAGAGTACTACCGCGGACTCTGCACCAGGAAGCAGCAACAGCAGCAGCAGCAGCAGCAGCAACAGTAGCAGCAGCAGTAGCAAGTGCGGACTAACAGCTCCCCGCAGCAAGGAGTGTGGAAATACAATACTGGAGAGTGTGAATGAGTGTAGCGGCGCCACAGGTATCAGCCACACCGTTAGCGAAGGCTTACAGGCATCACGGCCAACAGGAACATGTTTTAATACGAGTTACAAGGACATGAGTGACGCTGAGGCTCCGTTGTCTGATGGCACCACTCTCACTCAAGCAGGAACTCTCACTGAGTGTCACAGTAGTGAGGATCAGGACTCTCTGGACCTGAGTGATGTCGAGGGGTCGAGTCCAGCCTCGCCGCTGGATCTCTCGGATTTACTACGTATTAGTGAAGATGTTTTGGCCCATAATCCAAGCAAGACTCTTAATCTCCTGCAGGTAAGTTGCCACAACTGTTGTCACGCTCGGCTTGTCAACCCAAGGCCAGTGGCTGTTGTTTGGTACACTTGTGTGTGTGAGAGATATATGTAAGTATATATCATATATGAAGCAGGACATACACAGCCGTAGACAAGCAGTGGTTTGAAAGGCGGGGCCCAAGAGTAGTAGTCTGCTCTCGCAGCCACATTGAGTTTAGCTCACCACTATTCCCATTGCTCCATATTAAATAAGCTCTAGATATGAATTTTAAATGAATAACATGTTAGATAAACTTAATATTTCTACTTCCCCAATCCTACAAGTTTATTATTGCAGTTACACTGAAAGCCTTATAAAACCTAATGCTATTCATGTATTTAATATATCAAAGTTACCTTAGTATCTTTGGCTGTAACTTGTAATAGTTGGGTAGATTTTAGACCTTAATAGCCTCGTTGATGTCGTCATTAACAAGCCAATATAATCTGAAGGGAAGTGTGGTATTAAATGACTGAACCATCGTCTTCAGTGACGTCTCAGCCTTTGATTAATGGTGTTCTCAAGGATAATTATCCTCTGTCATTGTTTGTCATTGTTACTACTCTTTTGTTTCCTGACTATTGAAGTTATTTATAATTTTTAAATAACGGATTTTAAAATATGAAAAAGCCTAGCTTAACCTAACCTATGATGATAATATTTGAGTTTTAGACAAATAATATACGGGATTTGATTCAAATATTTTTATTTACATACGTTAAGAAAGTTAACGAAAGTTATCTTAAAAACTTCAGGAAGTATTTATATACTTTCTTAACCTGAGACCCATTTTATAATACCCATAACCAGTCCCACCTAACTATATAATGATGAACAAACCACACATATACCATATACAGTTTAACAATAATGAGCCACATATAAAACAGTTTGTACATATACAAGCTCTATTGTTGTTTATTTAGGCCTAGGACAAGTTAGATTTATAATTAGGCTGTGTCAGGTTTTGTTGTGCTTATAAAAATTATATAGTACACCATGTGAAGCTTTTGTGTGTCCAACATTTTATATTTTGTACATTGTATCCATTGGGATGAGTGACAGGGCAGTACTTTAAACAAACACACCTTGGGGTGAGTGACAGCAGTACCCTAGACAAACACACCTTGGGGTGAGTGACAGGGCAGTACCCTAGACAAACACACCTTGGGGTGAGTGACAAGGCAGTACCTTAGACAAACACACCTTGGGGTGAGTGACAAGGCAGTACCTTAGACAAACACACCTTGGGGTGAGTGACAGCAGTACCCTAGACAAACACACCTTGGGGTGAGTGACAGGGCAGTACCCTAGACAAACACACCTTGGGGTGAGTGACAGGGCAGTACCTTAGACAAACACACCTTGGGGTGAGTGACAGGGCAGTACCCTAGACAAACACACCTTGGGGTGAGTGACAAGGCAGTACCTTAGACAAACACACCTTGGGGTGAGTGACAAGGCAGTACCCTAGACAAACACACCTTGGGGTGAGTGACAAGGCAGTACCCTAGACAAACACACCTTGGGGTGAGTGACAAGGCAGTACCCTAGACAAACACACCTGGGGGTGAGTGACAAGGCAGTACTTTAAACAAGCACACCTTGCGGTGAGTGACAGCAGTACCCTAGACAAACACACCTTGGGGTGAGTGACAAGGCAGTACCCTAGACAAACACACCTTGGGGTGAGTGACAAGGCAGTACCCTAGACAAACACACCTTGGGGTGAGTGACAAGGCAGTACCTTAGACAAACACACCTTGGGGTGAGTGACAAGGCAGTACCTTAGACAAACACACCTTGGGGTGAGTGACAGGGCAGTACCCTAGACAAACACACCTTGGGGTGAGTGACAAGGCAGTACCCTAGACAAACACACCTGGGGGTGAGTGACAAGGCAGTACCCTAGACAAACACACGGTGGGGTGAGTGACGGGGGCAGTACCTTACCCAAGCAGCCAGCGGGTGAGTGACAGGGCAGTACCTTAGACAAATACACCTTGGGGTGAGTGACGGGGCAGTACCTTACCCAAGCAGCCAGCGGGTGAGTGACGGGCAGCTTGGACAAACACACCGCGAACTTCTTAACAAACCGAAATATTTGGCGGTAAACAGAGATTGGGGGCCCCTGAAAATATTGCCATATCAAGATATTTATTTTTCTCTCGTGTAACGCATAATTTGTATATATGAATAACCATTAGTTTATATTTGACAGGTGCATATAAGAGTGGATTTTGTTTAGATCCTTAGTGTGTAAAAACAATTATTTTTCTGTGAAAAGAAGTTTAAAATTTGGCGGGGATTTGTCAGCTGGGTGACCAACTAGTAAATAAGGACGCCGCATTCTTCAGCCTATTCCTCAAAACGGTTTTTTTCTGATTGCCAAAAGCTTGTATATTATCAAGCTAACTATTTCTGGTTTTCAAAACTATATATATCGCTAGGTATATATATATATATATATATATATATATATATATATATATATATATATATATATATATATATATATATATATATGTCGTACCTAATAGCCAGAACGCACTTCTCAGCCTACTATTCAAGGCCCGATTTGCCTAATAAGCCAAGTTTTCATGAATTAATGTTTTTTCGTCTACCTAACCTACCTAACCTAACCTAGCTTTTTTGGCTACCTAACCTAACCTTACCTATAAATATAGGTTAGGTTAGGTTAGGTAGGGTTGGTTAGGTTCGGTCATATATCTACGTTAATTTTAACTCCAGTAAAAAAAATTGACCTCATACATAGAGAAAAGGGTTGCTTTATCATTTCATAAGAAAAAAATTATAGTAAATATATTAATTCAGGAAAACTTGGCTTATTAGGCAAATCGGGCCTTGAATAGTAGGCTGAGAAGTGAGTTCTGGCTACTAGGTACGACATATATATATATATATATATATATATATATATATATATATATAATATATATATATATATATATATATATATATATATATATAGGTTTTCTTGCTATTGTGGTCGGGTCACTCACAGGATGAGTGACGCTGCCCAAGAAACTTGTCCTTCAGGACAAAATTTTAAGTGAATTAAATAGTTAGGTTTGAGTTTTTCAAGAGTCCAAAACTTACATAAGGTTAGGTTAGGCCGTATTGATTTTGTTAGGCTGGATTGGCTTAGTTTAGGTTAGAATGTATTGACTGTGTTAGGCTGAGTTAGCCATTTACACACTAGATAACTACGTAACATGTTTGTGGTTGGTTAACTAGGCTTACACGCGTGACAGGCTCAAATAATTGTTCTATAATATTCGTATTACAAAGTGAGCAGTGTATTAACAAATATAATATTCAAATTAGCTTAGCTCTGTATTGCACCAGTACAGAATGAAATTTATATTGAAGTATGTATCAGTTTTGTGAATATATTTTTGAACTGTGTTCTCATATTATGAATATAAAGTATATATACAACTCATTTTACATATTAGACAATTAATATCTCCTAAACTGACTTACAAAAATTATAATTGTCATTTATATAAATCCATTTTCCTTGCTAAAATGAAATAAGTAACATCGATTAAAACCTGGAGACATAAATGATCCAATTCGTTCTCTCGTATTGCCACTACGTACAAAATACAACGGTTTGTTTAATGTGAAACGTACCAACCCAGGCAACCTACCTAACCTATCGAAGCCAGAGCATAGTAAAAGCTAGTATTAGGCTGCCTTAATTCTTAACTAATACGTCTCATTGTAACTGATTTATGGATTCAATAGACTGAGACACTATAGGCTGTTTGATCCAGGGCTGTGACTGTCGATGAGGCAGAACAGGTTGGGGAGGTTGAGCAGGGCGCCGTGGAGGATGTTAGTTCAGCCCTCCCCCTCTCCACCTTGGGTATACTTTGTGTATACTTTGTGTATACTTTGTGTATACCTGCTTTATATCTTGCGCCTTATACCCACCCACTTATACGCTCCCACCTTATACCCACCGTGTTGTTTGGACGTGTTCCATGGGGTGAAGAGGGTAACCCTTTGTCGTAGGGAAGATAAGGGAGGAATACCCATTAGGAAACAGAAAAGTAAAGGCAAGGGGAAGGGAGGGAGGGAAGAGGGTGCGTATCGTCTGGCTTGGGGCATTTCCCGCCAATATGGCAACACTTCCCGCCAATATGGCAACACTTCCCGCCACAATAGCAAGAGTTGCCACCTCTTGACCCACAAGACCACCTCTCGTGGTGTTCCTCACGTGTCAGGCGGTGTGTTCTCAACACCAGCCCTGGGTGTTCTGGAGGCGCGCTTGCACTGGTCGGTACAGCCACGGCTTCACTACTTCTGCACGTCGGCGGCGTTCGCTGCCCGGTGATCCAAGTGCTTTGGATATCGTTAGATAACCCACCTAGCATGCTCCTAGGCGTTGCTGTAGGAGCGTGCTGGGCCTGAAGGAGCTGACTATGCTCCTAGACGTTGCTGTAGGAGCGTGCTGGGCCTGAAGGAGCTGACTATGCTCCTAGACGTTGCTGTAGGAGCGTGCTGGGCCTGAAGGAGCTGGCTATGCTCCTACACGTTGCTGTAGCAGCATGCTGGGCCTGAAGGAGCTGGCTATGCTCCTAGACGTTGCTGTAGCAGCATGCTGGGCCTGAAGGAGCTGGCTATGCTCCTACACGTTGCTGTAGGAGCGTGCTGGGCCTGAAGGAGCTGGCTATGCTCCTACACGTTGCTGTAGCAGCATGCTGGGCCCTATATACTTCCAGGTCACACTCAGCTCACCTGGAGAGTTACCTGAGAGTAGTCATGCTCTTGACGCCCCGGGGCCCGCTCACTCCTGGGGCCCGGTTTAACCCCTGCCGTCCCCAGCGGGGGCATGTAAGCCTTGATATCTGTAGCTGGGGTTCATCCCTTACCCCCTGGGAGTGGCCTCAGGGCCGTGCTGGTAGTCTTCTGGGAAAATCCACAGTAACTGTGATGGGGGATTGGAACCTGTGAGGTGGGTGTTCCCTGGTGCTCTCCAGTGCGAGCCTCAGGAGTCCTGGAGGGTGCAGTAGTGCTCCAGGTTAGCTGCAGATGATTTCGGGGCTTAGCGTCCCCGCGGCCCGGTCCTCGACCAGGCCTCCACCCCCAGGAAGCCGCCCGTAACAGCTGTCTAACTCCCAGGTACCTATTTACTGCTAGGTAACAGGAACATCAGGGTGAACTCAAGATTCAAGATATCGCAAGATAG
>NW_025573514.1:0-38991 GCF_020424385.1 Procambarus clarkii
ACCACCTCCCCCCAACGGCCATGACCACCTACTACTCCCCCAACGGCCATGACCACCTCCCCCCCCCACAACGGCCATGACCACCTCCCCTCAACGGCCATGACCACCTCCCCCCCAACGGCCATGACCACCTACCCCCCCACGGCCATGACCCCCCCCCCACGGCCATGACCACCCCCCCACCCAACGGCCATGACCACCTCCCCCCCCCAACGGCCATGACCACCTCCCTCCCCCAACGGCCATGACCACCTCCCTCCCCCAACGGCCATGACCCCTCCCTCCCCCAACGGCCATATGACCTCCCCCCCCCCCAACGGCCATGACCACCTCCCCCCACCCCCACAACGGCCATGACCACCTCTCCCCCCACCCCACAACGGCCATGACCACCTCCCCCCACCCCACAACGGCCATGACCACCTCCCCCCACCCCACAACGGCCATGACCACCCAAACAACGGCTATGACCACCTCCCCAGCGGCCATGAACCACCTCCCCCCCCCCCCACAACGGCCATGACCACCCCACAAAGGCCATGACCACCCCACAACGGCCATGACCACCTCCCCCCACCCCACAACGGCCATGACCACCTCCCCCCCCCCCCCCCCCCCCACGGCGACACTGGCCTCGGGAGGCGCCACCAGGGCTGCAGGACCCGGCTCGTCAGTCTCCGTCGTTACTCACACTCGCCACTCTTGGACACCCATTTTTTGTGATGGGGTAATGCAGGTTGCATCGCTCTTGTACCCGCTCGGCAATGCACGTTATACTTTTGGATAGTTTTTTGTTTTTTTTATGACCTTTCCCTTCACTTTTTTGTTGTGTTGAACTCGTATGTAAAGGCTGCAGCTTCGTCCGTTCCACCGTACTTTTGCTTATCAATAAAAAGACCCCCTTCTAGTACTTCTTTTTTTTTTCACCAGATATCCCGCTCTTTTTTTGCTTTTTTGGCCTCTCCCTCCTCCTCCTCCAGGTCTTTGCAAGATGGGTTGTGGCCATTCAGTAATACCAGAGGCCAATATATATGAGAGACTTCTCTGCATTACCGCACCTCTACCAGGTGACCTTTCCCGCTCAGGCCAGATGTTGAAGGTCTGGGGCCAGATTCACGAAGTAGTTACGCAAATACTTACGAACCTGTACATCTTTCCTCAATCTTTGGCGGCTTTGTTTGCAATTATTAAACAGTTAATGAGCTCCGGAGCACCAGGAGGCTGTTTATAACAATAACAGTTGATTGAGAAGTTGTCATGCTCGTAAACTGTTTAATAAATGTAACCAAAGGCGTCAAAGATTGAGGAAAGATGTACACGTTCGTAAGTGCTTGCGTAACTGTTTCGTGAATCTGGCCCCTGGTCTTTTCAGGTATATTCCAGGATATATTGCATTACGCAAGTTATTATACTCCAAACATGTGTGTGTATCTCTATAAATAATGTCTAGATCTGTAATTAGTTTCATTGTGCTACGATCTGTATTGTTTCAGATGTACAACAAATGTTTGTATTAAATTCAGTTCTCTGAACTAAAAATCGACTACATTAGGCATTATACAGTATATGTGGGATTCACTCCAGGCAAATATTGAAGACCTAAATGTAAGCCTTACACTGAAGTCGCCCATACTAGCCATACAACAACCCATCGTCAGACCAAGTCCATTCCATCCAGTGGTCGACCCCCAAAGATGCATTCATGAAATTTAACATGCTGTTCATTCAAAATAGGAATTTTCTTAAATATAAAATAATACTGTCATATATTAGCATACTGTGCATATTTAGGCATTGGTTAGGTTAGGTGTTTAGGCTATGTTGAAGATTATTTTTATTTATAGTACATGGGTGAAGCATTTACAGTGTTGTAGATCGAACAAAAGTCGTCAATGAAGCACATGTTCCGGAAGTGTTCGAACGTCAACAGTTGAGTCATGTGTAAATTGTTTTTCATTCATAAACAGGGGGTTTGGCGGGTGCATGGAATCACTTTTGGGTCTTTGGAGGACGGGCTGTTTACAGCGTTGTAGATCGAACAAAAGTCGTCAATGAAGCGCATGTTCCGGAAGTGTTCGAACGTTATAAGTCGAGTCGTGTCTAAACCGTTTTTCATTGTTAAACAGGGGGGGTTTGGCGGGTACATGGAATGGACTCTGGCCTTTGTTTATGAGGACGGGCTGCATACAAGCCATACATTCACTCCGTAATCAGCTGTTCAAAGTGCGCGAAAATATATTTTCAGCCAAATCGGTTAGCAGATTACAGCGGTCACAGATTCACAGATTCACACTCGCTTAGAAGTTTACAGATTGCCAGACGTACACACGAACGCATTAAAGGGCTCGCATGCTAATAAACTTAGATTGTTAGATTTAAAGACTAGCTCTCTCTAATAGACTCGTTGACAGAACTCAGAACTTGAGATATAAGATCAGGGTCTACCAACAGTGTCAAGCACGGGTTGAACCACATTTAACCTCAACATTAAATTCCGCCAAGAAAGTTTCGCTTCTCAAGTGATGTGTAAGATCTAAAAGGCAAAGTCGCTGACTCCAGACAGACCCCGACAGCGCCCGTAGTGGTCTGAGAGACCTTGACAAGCGCCCATTATTATTATTATTATTAACATCTTTATTGACAATTGCAGTTTTTCATAATCTGAGGGATTCAATTAGGTATTATTTGTGTGAGGATAATGCTGGTATTCACTGTCACGCAGGACAGAGGGTCATACACAAGACAATAGGTCTAAACTGTGGGCGGAAGCACATATATATCATGGATACAATCAATGTTTTAATGTATAGATATGTGAAAACAACTTTCTATTGTGTACTGCCATACAAGGCCAGGGATGGGTTCATAAGAGATGCAGCTTAAAAATAATAAAATAAATAAAATTGTTCTTCATTGTTTAAAATGGACAAGCAAATTTTGGATAAATTGTTAGGATGTCGTCCAGAACACCTGAGTCAATGAGATAGTTACACAGTTGGTGGTACAAGAGGCCAGGCGGTCTAAAGTCCTTTACGGTTTCACATTCAACAATATTGTGTTCTAGTGAATGCATTAAAGGTTAATCACAGAGTTTACAATCTGAATATTCTGGTAGTGGCTCAGCCTCACTAGCCTGCCAGATGTGTCTATAGCCAAGGCGAATTACCGCAATGACTAAATCACATTGTCTGGTCCGGTTACTGTGCTGATCATACAAATACCTTTTATTACAAAAGTCATAGCTTTTAATACTGCATATTTCAGGTCTCTGGGCATTTCTTAGTTCTTCTAAATCTGAATTAATTTCTTTCATTTGTATGTTTCTAATAATTGCATTACATAGTCCAAAGTCATAATCAGTGTTTTTTTTCCTGCAAGCCTCATTGGCCAATCGATCTACAAAGTCATGTTTTCCAACTCCAACACGGGATGGGATCCACACAAATTTTATACAATAGAATAAAATTATACAATAGTATTATTATACAATAATATAATTTTATCATTAAAATTTCCTTCAAGAGTCCAGTGGTCCATAGTGGTCTGAGGAAAAAAATGGGTTATAATAAAGGTATTTATTAGACCGACACGAAAGGGATACGAGGACAATGATTTAAGATGTGAGGACGGAGTGAAGGAATGGTGCCCCACCACTTGCACCTTCGGGGATCGAACACAGACCTTGCGGGAAGCGAAGCCGCCGCCGCACCAACCAGTTCAAGTGGATATAGTGTGAACATATAGGCACATTGGCTACCGTAATGTTAAATATTAGGAAAACCAAAGTAGTCGCAATTCACTGCTGGAGCACACAGTAGCCATCAGTAACCTTCGCTAAAGTATAATACGTATAACCTAAAGTATAATACGTATAACCTAAAGTATAATACGTATAACCTAAAGTATAATACGTATAACCTAAAATATAATACGTATAACCTAAAGTATAATACGTATAACCTAAAGTATAATACGTATAACCTAAAGTATAATACGTATAACCTAAAGTATAATACGTATAACCTAAAGTATAATACGTATAACCTAAAGTATAATACGTATAACCTAAAGTATAATACGTATAACCTAAAGTATAATACGTATAACCTAAAATATAATACGTATAACCTAAAGTATAATACGTATAACCTAAAGTATAATACGTATAACCTAAAGTATAATACGTATAACTTTAGCGAAGTAACCTTCGCTAAAGTAAAATACGTATAAAGGGACGTATTTCAGCGAATAACACACCAAGTATTCCTGTTTTCATCCCTAAACATTTCGCATATAAATCTAACCCCATTATATATAAACAGAACAGAGTGAAAGTTAAAAAAAAAAGGATATTCTTAGACGTTAGTCAGCTCTCACCCTCAATACTCAAACTGCGCCCTGATTACTCGAACTAAGAATTCTTGTGTAACAAGTGACCAGTGGAACATGTCTGGTCACGGTGACATATCAGTAGACGGTGAGAACTTAAACCTTTTGTGGGAGCTAACAGCAGCCACGCCAGGTCAGGTCAGGTCAGGTGCCTAAGAGGTAATCATGGTGTTAGATTGTCTTGGTCTTGCTAGTCCGACTGTGACTGACACTCTAGATCAAAAGACACTTCAGCTTCTCGCTTACAGCTCCCAACTGGTGCATAAATGATAGAAACACGAAGAGCGAGCACACACACACACACACACACACACACACACACACACACACACACACACACACACACACACACTCACACACACTCTCACTAGGGTGAGGGAGGGTGATTAGGTGGTGTGTGCGCGCACGCGCGCGTGTGTGTGTGTGTGTGTGTGTGTGTGTGTGTGTGTGTGTGTGTGTGTGTGTGTGTGTGTGTGTGGTGTGTGTGTGTACTCACCTATATGTACTCACCTATATGTGCTTGCAGGATCGAGCATTGACTCTTGGATCCCGCCTTTCGAGCATCGGTTGTTTACAGCAATGACTCCTGTCCCATTTCCCTATCATACCTGGTTTTAAAATTATGAATAGTATTTGCTTCCACAACCTGTTCCTGAAGTGCATTCCATTTCCCCACTACTCTCACGCTAAAAGAAAACTTCCTAACATCTCTGTGACTCATCTGAGTTTCAAGCTTCCATCCATGTCCCCTCGTTCTTTTACTATTCCGTGTGAACATTTCGTCTATGTCCACTCTGTCAATTCCTCTGAGTATCTTATACGTTCCTATCATGTCCCCCCTCTCCCTTCTTCTTTCTAGTGTCGTAAGGCACAGTTCCCTCAGGCGCTCTTCATACCCCATCCCTCGTAGCTCTGGGACGAGTCTCGTTGCAAACCTCTGAACCTTTTCCAGTTTCATTATATGCTTCTTCAGATGGGGACTCCATGATGAGGCGGCATACTCTAAGACTGGCCTTACGTAGGCAGTGTAAAGCGCCCTAAATGCCTCCTTACTTAGGTTTCTGAATGATGTTCTAACTTTTGCCAGTGTAGAGTACGCTGCTGTCGTTATCCTATTAATATGTGCCTCAGGAGATAGATTAGGTGTTACGTCCACCCCCAGGTCTCTTTCACGCGTCGTTACAGGTAGGCTGTTCCCCTTCATTGTGTACTGTCCCTTTGGTCTCCTATCTCCTAGTCCCATTTCCATAACTTTACATTTGCTCGTGTTGAATTCTAGTAGCCATTTCTCTGACCATCTCTGCAATCTGTTCAGGTCCTCTTGGAGGATCCTGCAATCCTCATCTGTCACAACTCTTCTCATCAACTTTGCATCATCCGCAAACATCGACATGTAGGACTCTACGCCTGTAAACATGTCGTTAACATATACAAGAAATAGAATTGGTCCCAGCACCGATCCTTGTGGTACTCCACTTGTTACTGTTCGCCAGTCCGACTTCTCGCCCCTTACCGTAACTCTTTGGCTCCTTCCTGTTAGGTAGTTCCTTATCCATTCTAGGACCTTTCCCCCCACCCCCGCCTGCCTCTCGAGCTTGAACAGCAGTCTCATGTGCGGTACTGTATCAAAGGCTTTTTGGCAGTCCAGAAATATGCAGTCTGCCCAACCATCTCTGTCCTGTCTTATCCTCGTTATTTTATCATAGAATTCCAGAAGGTTTGTTAGGCACGATTTCCCTGTCCAGAACCCATGTTGATGTTTGTTCACAAACCTAATGTTCTCCAGGTGTGCAACCAGTCGTAGCCTAATTATTCTTTCCAGTATTTTACAGGGGATGCTTGTCAGTGATACAGGTCTGTAGTTAAGTGCCTCCTCCCTATCTCCTTTCTTGAAGATCGGCACGACATTTGCCTTCTTCCAGCAACTGGGCAATTCTCCTGACATAAGTGACTCATTAAAGATCATTGCCAGAGGCACGCTGAGGGCCTGTGCTGCTTCTTTTAGTATCCACGGTGATACTTTGTCTGGTCCAACTGCTTTAGTTGCATCTAGAGTTGTCAACTGTTTCATTACCTCCTCTGCTGTCACCTCTATATCTGATAGTCTTTCATCTAGGGTAACCCCTTCCAACAATGGGAGCTGCTCAGGCTCGGTAGTGAACACTCCATGGAAACTGGCATTCAGTGCCTCGCAGATTTCCTTGTCACTTTCAGTATATGCCCCCTCTGTCTTCCTTAGTCTTGTCACTTGGTCGTTCACCGACATTTTTCTTCTTATATGACTGTGTAGTAACTTAGGTTGTTTTTTCGCTTTGATTGCAATATCGTTCTCATAGTCCCTTTCCGATGTTCGTCTTATGTTAATGTAATCGTTCCTAGCTCTGTTGTATCTGCTTCTGTTGTCCTCTGTTCTTTGTCTTCTGTACTTCCTCCACTCCCGCCTGCTGGCCATTTTTGCTTCCTGACACTGTCTATTAAACCATGGGTTATTATATTCCCTCTTATTTTTTCCCTTTACCGTTGGTATAAATCTCTCTTCGGCCTCCTGGCATTTCTGTATGACTAGGTCCATCATATCTTGGACTGTTTTTTCCTCTAATTTCTTCCTCCCACTGCACTTCACCCAGATAGTCCCTCATCCTCATATAGTCCCCTTTCCTGTAGTCAGCTCTCCTTTCCCAGATCTCTTGTCCCATGGTCATAAGTTTGAATTCCATCATGTAGTCAAAGACTAGGACACAATGGTCACTGGCCCCTAGAGGTATTTCATGCTCTAAATTCTCGATATCTTCTACGTTCTGGGTGAAAATCAGGTCTAATAGGCTCGGTGCATCTCCTCCTCTTTCCCTTGTGTCTTCCTTCACATGTTGTGTCAGGAAATTCCTGTCTATAACATCTACTAATTTTGCTCCCCACGTTTCGTCCCCTCCATGGGGATTCCTTGATTCCCAATTTATCTCTCCATGATTTAGGTCCATGATTTAGGTGTGTGTGTGTGTGTGTGTGTGTGTGTGTGTGTGTGTGTGTGTGTGTGTGTGTGTGTGTGTGTGTGTGTTCTCTCCCACTAGTATGGGACAGTCCACATATAGTCCACCTCTTGACTATAACAGCGCCCGCACTCTGTATTAAACATTGATTTGTTCTTTTTTATATATTAATATTATTATATATTAAAGTTGTATATGGCGATTATTTGTATTTAAAGTATGTGGGGTGAAGCATTTACTGCATTGCAGCTTGAACAGAGGTCGTCAGTGAGCCACAGTTCGAGAAATGTTCAAATGTCATCAGCTGGGAGTCGTGTGTGAACTTTTTTTTCATTCATAAACAGTGTGGGAGGGAGAGAATTGGCAGTTGGATTAATGAGCATTTAGCCCTTGTTGATGAGGACTGGCTGTGTTTATCCCTCGCCGAGGATACGAGGGCACTGAACCATTAGGCAAGTGTCGAGAACTTAAGATTTCATTCATTCTCCTTCGAAAGTGAACCCTAGGAGTTCTGTAGGCGATGAGTCACAATAACGTGGCTAAAGTATGTTGACCAGACCACACACTAGAAGGTGAAGGGACGACGATGTCGATCTCTCTCTCTTTCTCTCTATAAGCTTACAACATATAGCATCGGTTCAGTCAGTATTAATGGTGTTTTCAGTCTAATTTGGTATAATGGGGTCTTTTATCCCGTACACCCCAGTGTACTCACACTACACTCAGTGTTGTACTCACACCACACCCTCAATAAACTGTACAAAATTTAGTCCCATTGTTACATAAAAAAACTTAATATTAATTAGACCAGCGAGTCAACCTATACAGCATAGATAACAGAACCCGAGTTTTTTTTTTTTTTTTTTTTCAAACACTCAGATCTGATAGGAAAGAAATTACTGACTCCCAACGACCTGAAAGCACTAGTATAAAAAACAATGATTTGTTCAGATCTGAAACCTATATCTATGGGCAGCACAAAACGTCCACCAGACTGTGCGACACAGTGGTTGCAAGGATCAGGTTGGGTTACCGTTACCTGTGGCAGGTGGCTGCAGGTGACGGATCTCCCAATCCTGAGCACTCCAGTTGCAAACTCTGTGAGTAGGAACTACGGCATGATCTCCCGCACTACATCACTGAATGCCCAGTTATTAGACCTTTCAGACCAGTTGGCATGAGGTACCTGAAGCTTTGCAATTACTTTATTCACTCTCGTATTCTTGAAGATATCCTCACAGTGTACCCAAAATTTGCCAGTGCAGGCTACTAAACATATGGCCCTGTATGACTAACCATCCTGCAAGATAGGGACTTGTATTACCACTGCTACCTTATTCAATCTTGTGTTGATGATATCCTCAAAATGCTTCCGGAGTCTGCCAGTGCAGACTGCCTATCACATGCCTCTGTATGACTAACCATCCTGTGTGATGGGGATTTTTTAGCATCACGTAGTTAGCTTTTTTGACACACTGTACTCCACTTCATATAGTCTAGGGCAGCTGCACTAATGCAGATGTACCTCATAACTTAATAAAAAAAAGGGGGAAAAAAAGAAAAGAACAGAATGGAAAATCATCCTTTCAGTGGTTCCTGAGGTGGGGAGGAGGAGTGGGAGGACGTAGAGAGGTAAAAAGATACCTCTTCCAAGGTATCTTTTTATACCTCTTCTACCTCTTCTTGATACCTCTTCAAGAGGTTAGGTATAGAAGATACCTCTTCTTGAGGTTATCTTGATGATTTCGGTTTTTTAGTGTCCCCGCGGCCCGGTCCTCGACCAGGCCTCCACCCCCAGGAAGCAGCCCGTGACAGCTGATTAACACCCAGGTACCTATTTACTGCTAGGTAACAGGGGCATAGGGGGAAAGAAACTCTGCACATTGTTTCTCGCCGGCGCCTGGGATAGAAACCAGGACCACAGGATCACAAGTCCAGCGTGCTGTCCGCTCGGCCGACCGGCTCCCCTATGACAATACTGACTTGGCGCTTCTGATAATTACCCTATCTGATCTCTCCCACCTAAGACTCCAACTCAAGCTAGAGAAGTAGGCTGGTGAAATGTGCGTGTGTGATGTTGCGCGAAAGAGAATACCATCCTGGAAGGAAACAGAGGGTTGTCAACCTGTCCTCTTAAAAAGAACGTCGCTTTTGGCCGTTTGCCCGTATGGCCGAATTTGGACGTAATTTCAAAATGAAAAAAAATGAAAATAAATTTGGGATTTTTTTTTTCAACAACAGTAAGTTAAGGGTCCTCTGATAGGTTAGGTGGGCAGGAAATTCTCATTAAGTTTCAAAATGTTATGAAAAACGTTAATTTAAAGTGTCCTCTCATAACCTCTGCACGTACGCCGGACGACTCAAATAGAAAACGGAACAGAACGTCACTTTTGTGAGTCGATTTCATTTCAAATTACGTCCAAATTTGGCCATAGCGCGCATACCAGCCAAAAGTGACGTTATTTTTAAGAGGACGGGTTGCACTGTGAGGGGGGTGTTATATGAGAATGGAGAGGGGTAACGAGTGGAGTAATTTAAGGGAGGGTACTAGGGCTTACCGTCCCCGCGGCCCGGTCCTCGACCAGGCCTCCTATCAGAATAAAAGGAAAACAGATTCCTGTATCAGCAAAGGGAAAGACGTTGGAACAGCCCTAACCCACATATCAGACACCACAGCCTTTGTCAATGGTCAAAAAGGCTAAAAATGGTCAATGACTTTGACCATTATGCTCCACTTGTCCTCTCATTTAAATGCACCGGCATTTATTTTTTTTAATAAATTCGTCAAACACGTTAAAAATGTGATGTATTCGTAAAGTTTAATACAGCGTAATATTGACGTCATCTATGCATCGGTCTCTATAGGTTAGGTGGGTTGGTTGGGTTCGTGCGTTTAAGGTTTAGTAAAACAGTTTAATTTTTTTTTACGGAGTGACGACGCGAGAGAATGGAGTGACTGGATAGCTTATCAAAATACTTCACTTGTATCACTTCATCCTCGTGTCATCCTTTTGTCATCCTTGTCATCCTTGTCATTGTTGTCATCCTTGTCATCCTTGTCATTCATAAAACATATCGTGTCCCACTGACATTAACAGGATTAATTAATTTGATATCGTGTTCTGGTTATCTGCGCCTCTAATGCTCTAAATCCGATGTCTGCAGTAATCCAGTGTTGATGCATCGCCTGAGACCATACTTATCGCAACCGTTATCAGGTAATAACCTTTGACCCAGTTATCAACCTTTAACCCAGTTTATCAATTTTTAACCCAGTTTACAATTTTAAACCCACCCACCTACCACCTAGGGGCTATTCGTGCCCGTGCCACCTCTGGGGTGGCTAAATTGTCTTCAGTCAATCAATCCAGTTATTAACTGATGATATCCACGTCGGCCCTGGATATCGTGGATATCATCAGTTAATAACTGAATCACCCTTGGCAATTCATTTGTATCTAATTACTCACTCATACCTAGTCAGTGTTTCTGATGAGAACGCGTTGAACAACAAAGTGCCTTCTATTATTTTCTTTGGTATTTGTTTTAATTCATTATTTAACTGCTAGCTTTTTCTTGATATGTATAAATGTGAATAATTATAGAAAGCCTACGAAAGAGGGGTCCTTATGCCTGGGGGGGGGGGTTAAGTACGATAGAGGGAGGTCTATGGAATAGAGGCCCCCCCCCTAGGCCATAGAGGCCACCTAGTCACCGTACCACGTTAGCGGGGAGTCCGGTAGGATGACGGGGTGATGGGAGGGGGAGTAGTGAATGGACAGGTGGGCCCTTGAGGTCCATCATATGAGGGTGGGAGGGATAGATGTCTCGGAGGAGACCCATCTAGGCTAGCTCTCTTCAAGGTTTGGCTTGTGTGTGAGGGGGGGGGGAAGTCATGTGAATAAGTTTGAAAAACTAAATGGGGTGGGGGGGGGGGGGTCAAGTGAGCATGCTTGTGAGTGGACATGATCACAACACACCTGATTATGTGCTGTATATTTAAGACTATTTGTATCTTGATTACACTGAATTATAAATTATCGCCGTATCCGCTATTGATATTATAGTAATCATTGTGTTAATATGATTATTGATACTATTTTTATTCACTATTGGTGATAATATTAATATTTCAACATTTGTAATATCAAGAAAATAGATCAATAATATTACACTAGCAGACCATCAGCTTCACAATACACATTCCGCTCCCACATTCCACCAGTCACAAGGTCACTACACCCAGCCCCGCCAGTCAAAAGGTCACTACACCCAGCCCCGCCAGTCAAAAGGAAAACAGCCATATACAGCAGGTCCTTGTGTAAACGCGAGGTCAGAGGTCGAGACTGACCAGACACAGGGATACACAGCTGTCAAGGGTCAAGGTGGTCAAGGGAACACTGCTGCAGGTATTTCTTAATCTTCCCCTCCGTCTGTCTCCCCTCTGAAGGGGGGGGGGGGACAGTGCTGTATCTGTCACTGTGAAACCGAAAATAATTATATGGGGTTTAAACTCCTCTCTCTCTATAACCCTTCCCCTCGCCACCATCTTTTCATCTCCTCGTCATCTTCAACATCTTTCAATCATTACCTTTTTCTTCCAAACAACCGAGGGATTTCAACAAATTTTTAAATTTAAATTTTGCCCCGAGGGGCGAGTTTATTGGGCAGCGCCACTCATCTTGTGAGTGGACACACCAATATAGCAGCATGTACAACACTCCCCAATAGGATGAAAAACCCGCTGGGTTTTTCATCCTGTCACATTCTCGTGACACTTGTATATATTCCTTCTATTTTTCTGTTCGTTCCTGCTTTATTTCACCTGTTCCTGCTACTCCTCTCCTTCTACGTTCACGGAACCGTCAGACTCGTAAGAGAAATCAGGTTCTAGACATTTAGGCTTTCTGATTTTATTACGTGATTTTCTGGAGAATAGATTCGTAATTGTTCTCATTCTGTATTTATTCTGTATGTTGCATCTTGAGTTAGTCTCGCCTCTTGCTCAAGTTGCACCGTGGCGGCCTCCCTCAAGTCGTCACGAAAGCGCACAGGCTCCAAGTGGTGGTGGTGGTGGTGACTGTGATGCTGATGATTGTGGTAGTGGTGATGGTTACGATTACAGGTGATTCAGATAATGGTGGTGGTTGTGGTTGCTGAGGTAAGGTGGTAGTGGAGGGGGAGGACGTTGGTGGTACTAAGGTAAAGGGTTGGTGGTGGTGGTGATGGTTGTTGCAGTAATGGGTTATGGTGGTGGGTGGTGGTAGCAGGGTTAATGGTGTCGGGGTAGAGGTGCTCTGGCTCCTCCTCCACCTCTCTCATGACCTCTACACCGAGGGTCACTGCTCGACACCGGGGTCATCACCCCTACCACCGCCTATTGCTGTCGCCACTACCGCCCTCCCCCTCATAACGCCCCCCCTCACAACACCCCCCCCTCACAACGCCCCCCCCTCACAACGCCCCCCCCTCACAACGCCCCCCCTCACAACGCCCCCCCACACAACGCCCCCCCCTCACAACGCCCCCCCCCTCACAACGCCCCCCCTCACAACGCCCCCCCCTCACAACGCCCCCCCCTCACAACGCCCCCCCCTCACAACGCCCCCCCCCTCACAACGCCCCCCCCTCACAACGCCCCCCCCTCACAACGCCCCCCCCTCACAACGCCCCCCCCCACAACACCCCCCCCACAACACCCCCCCCCACAACACCCCCCCCTCACAACGCCCCCCCCTCACAACGGCCCCCCCTCACAACGTCCCCCCCCCCTCACACGTCCCCCCCTCACAACGTCCTCCCCCTCACAACGTCCACCCCCTCACAACGCCCCCCCTCACAACGTCCACCCCCTCACAACCGCCCCCCCCTCACAACGTCCCCCCCCCCTCACAACGTCCCCCCCCCCCTCACAACGTCCCCCCCTCACAACGTCCCCCCCCTCACAACGTCCCCCCCCTCACAACGTCCCCCCCCTCACAACGTCCCCCCCTCACAACGTCCCCCCCCTCACAACGTCCCCCCCCCTCACAACGTCCCCCCCCCTCACAACGTCCCCCCCTCACAACGTCCCCCCCTCACAACGTCCCCCCCCTCACAACGTCCCCCTCCTCACAACGCCCCCCCCCTCACAACGCCCCCCCCTCACAATGCCCCCCTCACAATGCCCCCCCTCACAATGCCCCCCTCACAATGCCCCCTCACAACGCCCCCCCTCACAACGCCCCCCCTCACAACGCCCCCCTCACAACGCCCCCCTCACAATGCCCCCCCTCACAATGCCCCCCCTCACAACGCCCCCCCCCTCACAACGCCCCCCCCTCACAACGCCCCCCCCCTCACAACGCCCCCCCCCTCACAACGCCCCCCCCCCCTCACAACGCCCCCCCTCACATGCCCCCCTCACAATGCCCCCCCTCACAATGCCCCCCCCTCACAATGCCCCCCTCACAATGCCCCCCTCACAATGCCCCCCTCACAACGCCCCCCCTCACAACGCCCCCCCTCACAACGCCCCCCCTCACAACGCCCCCCCCCTCACAACGCCCCCCCTCACAACGCCCCCCCCTCACAACGCCCCCCTCTCACAATGCCCCCCTCACAACGTCCCCCCCCTCACAACGTCCCCCCCCTCACAACGCCCCCCCTCACAACGCCCCCCCCCCCCCTCAGAGCCCCAAGAGTCTGTTGTTGAAGAAGACTACAACCCAACTTCCTGTTTAGATAGTATTTTGTGTACTTCTGAACCATCCTATATATATATATATATATATATATATATATATATATATATATATATATATGTCGTACCTAGTAGCCAGAACTCACTTCTCAGCCTACTATTCAAGGCCCGATTTGCCTAATAAGCCAAGTTTTCCTGAATTAATATATATACTATAATTATTTTCTTATGAAATGATAAGCAACCCTTTTCTCTATGTATGAGGTCAATTTCTTTTTATTGGAGTTAAAATTAACGTAGATATATGACCGAACCTAACCAACCCTACCTAACCTAACCTAACCTATATTTATAGGTAAGGTTAGGTTAGGTAGCCAAAAAAGCTAGGTTAGGTTAGGTAGGTTAGGTAGACGAAAAACATTAATTCATGAAAACTTGGCTTATTAGGCAAATCGGGCCTTGAATAGTAGGCTGAGAGGTGCGTTCTGGCTATTAGGTACAACATATATATATATATATATATATATATATATATATATATATATATATATATATATATATATATATATATATATTATATATATATATATTGACTTAATGACAATTAGTTGAATTTGGTACTATTAACTTTATAAGAGTCAGTAAAAAATAAACCTAAAAAAAAAAAAGTTAAATATTCCTAGGCCTGATATAGCACTCAAGTATGTGCTATATTAGGTCTCAGCCTATATTAGGCCTCAGGATGATTAGGTTATTATTATTAGCAACAAAAATATAAAAGCTTTCCCGGAATCTCCAAAATTCAATAGTACCAAATTCTACTTTATAGTTGTCCAGTACGTGACTATAGTAACGATGTGGACTATCGTGTATGTAAACACGAGGACTGACTGCTGGCCGAGTGTGCCCAACTGTCCACAGCGTCATGGTATGATTAGTTTATATTAGTTCTCACTCAAATTGTCCCCAGAGTCATCCCAATATTGTGATAGAAATTTTGACCAATTTATATCAAAAATTGATATAGCAATATATATGTCTTAGTGATCTAATGGTAAACTTACATCCTTTTGTTTCCAATATTTTACCTTCCAAATTGTAAGCTGTATGTAAATGCTTACAATTAGCCAAAATGTAAGTTAGATTAAGGGTGACGAATATCTATTTAGTCCAGCCATTATGGTAATGACTTGGATATATATATTGGTACGACTCAAGCTTCTGATCCAGACCTCTGATACGTCCCCTCGTATTTATCGCTCCTCTTGCCTTGACAATTTCACACTCGGCATTTTGCGGTTTAGAAGTTACTATGAAAAAGGGTCGGGAGCTATTGTAATAGACGACTGAGAGGAGGAGCCCATGAGCTAAAGTTCGCCCTCTACAAGCACACGTAGACGAGCACAGATAGACACTCAGACATAACTCCACGTAATCACTTATAGGGGCTGTTTTTCTCAGGCACTGTACACAGCCTTTGTTACGCCAACACTGGAATATGCTGCACCTGCCTGGAATCCACACCTTGTGAAGCATGAAACCGAAATGAGACAGTACGAAAGGCTAATTACTTTATAATTATTTTCAATGTTTAATTAAGCCTGTAAATAACCTGTTCATTTTATACAATACATAGTTTTTGATGTTCTTCAGGGATGATTTAGCTCAACAGTAACGGCATCATAAACACACACACTGTATAACACGTAAATGTTGAAAACCAGCTGTAGCACTGAAGTGACTCGAACCAGCGATGACGGGGACCCCAAGCCCCTCGCCTTACCACTCTGCCATCACAACTTGCTGTAACTTTAACAGTCTCCGTGGTGTAGTGGTAAGACACTCGCCTGGCGTTCCGCGAGCGCTTTGTCATGGGTTCGTATCCTGGCCGGGGAGGATTTACTGGGCGCAAATCCTTAATTGTAGCCTCTGTTTAACGCAAGAGTAAAATGTGTACTTGGTTGCAACAACGATTCTTCGCGGCAGGGGATCGTATTCCAGGGACCTGCCCGAAACGCTACGCGTACTAGTGGCTGTACAAGAATGTAACAACTCTTGTATATATCTCTCAAAAAACAAAAAACTCTCACAACCTGGGATTCGCCTGAACGCTCGGGAAGCCTGGTGTAACTCCCTAAGCTGCCCAATAAACTCGCCCCTCGGGGCAAAATTAAAAAAAAAAAAAACTCCCTAAGAGTAACGAGACGGGAGTGACCGTCCCTCAGAGTAACGAGATTGTTAATTGCGCTTATTAGGAATTTTTATGATAATTTCAAGAAAATATTAATTTCCACTTTAATTTACATACATCAAGCATTTTAGCATACTGGTTCTTGTGGTGTATGCAAGCTATCAGCAACATATCAATACTATCACGATGCATATATATAATAAGCACCTCCAAAGGATACCTGATCAACCAGGCTGTGACTCATACGTCAGGCTGCGAGCAGCCGCGTCCAACAGCCTGGTTGACCAGCAACCAGGAGGCCTGGTCGACGACCGGGCCGCGGGGACGCTAAGCCCCGGAAGCACCTCAAGGTAACCTCAAGGTATGCATGTGCGTTGTACACACCCCGATCTTCACATTAATGGGAAGAGTTAGAACAGCCCCAAACATCACTCCTTTAAGTATAGAAACCCAACATTGCATTTATCAGCAGCCTTGCTAAACTGATATGAGATAAGAGATACAAAGCAACTATCTTTGTGTCTCTTATCGTAATCATAATTTTATTTGGCGAAGGTTGAGAGCAGTAACTCTGAGTACATTAGAGTAAAGTGACCGTTGGAGCGTTTTTTTTTTTTTGGGGGGGGGGGGGGAGTAAAGAGGAAGGAGAGGCATAGGTGAAGGGAAGTATAGAAGTGGGAAATACAGTGAGAGGTATGAAAGCAGGCGGGCTGTCCGCCTTGCTGACACTGTGTGGGTGTTGACAGCTAAGCTAAGCTGGCTCCCTCTTGTCAGGGAGCTGTGAGTGTGTGAGAGGTTCTTCACATGTGTTTCACCATATATGGATGTCTATAGATGATTACTGTGTAGCATTCATATATACACACTCCGATGCTTCCGCACATGTTGTTCTGTTTAAGGCTCTTTATTTTATTATTATTATTTATCGAGTTGTCATACATATTATTTATTACTTGATAATCTCTCGTGTTCCGGCAGTCACCTGGGGTAGGAGGGGGGGGTGTTCCGGCAGTCACCTGGGGATGGGGGGTGTTCCGGCAGCCACCTGGGGGAGGGGGGGGTGTTCCGGCAGCCACCTGGGGATGGGGGGTGTTCCGGCAGCCACCTGGGGGAGGGGGGTGTTCCGGCAGCCACCTGGGTTAGGAGGGGGGAGGGTGTTCCGGCAGCCACCTGGGGGAGGGGGGGGGTGTTCCGGCAGCCACCTGGGTTAGGAGGGGGGAGGGTGTTCCGGCAGCCACCTGGGGGAGGGGGGGTGTTCCGGCAGCCACCTGGGTTAGGAGGGGGGTGGGTGTTCCGGCAGCCACCTGGGGGAGGGGGGTGTTCCGGCAGCCACCCTGGGGAGGGGGGTGTTCCGGCAGCCACCTGGGGTAGGGGGGGTGTTCCGGCAGCCACCCTGGGGAGGGGGGTGTTCCGGCAGCCACCTGGGGTAGGGGGGGGGGTGTTCCGGGAGTCACCTGGGGGAGATGAACGTTTCGGCCGAAACGTTCATCTCCCTTTCTCATTTCTCTGTGGATTTTTCGCAAACAAATGATTAGTGTTTCGTGATCGTCAATTACATTATATATATAATATAATATATATAATATGCATTTAACTGTAACAAACATAAGACTTAAGTAAATAATTTTTATTTTTTGTTTTAGGGAGGGGGGAGTGGATTCAGCTCCTCAGCCTATTAAGCTTATCAGTAACCCATTCCACTACCGCCAAATGGGTGGGAATGACGATGCATACAATATACGAACAAAACCCCAAATCATTTTAGACCATTTGGTTATGTAACCGGCGGAGGAGGACCCAACCTCGCCACAGACTCGACCCTCCTCCTTCAGTGTCCAACGCGGCGCTGTGAGGCTGATAAGGAAGGGCTCCCTGTGATCCTACCCAGGTGTGGGTATAAGGTCTTCCCCCCCACCCACCCTACCCTCTACCCTCTGTCTCTCCCGGCTGATTACCGGGACGGTGGTCATAGAGCGCTCCCAGGGCCCCGTGGGAAGGTCATGCCCCAGGGCAAGAGGTCAGCCTCCAGGGCACAGGTGACCAACCCCAGAGCAGCAGGTGACCGATTCCATGGGGCCCCGGAACTCGCACCGGGGTCAAAGGTGACTGATATGCTTTGGGAATTAGGTGGGAAGTGTTGGGGGTGGAGGCGTGTGAGGGTGAGATGGGGGAGGTTGGGGGGGGGGGGGTAGGCCAAGAGGTTACATAGGTCTCTTGGCTTGTTGAAAGTAGGGCGGCAGTGGGGGGGGAGGGAGAGCGATGCTGGGAGGGGGGAGGGAGGGGTTGTTGTACTTGGTTATGCTTGCGAGGGTTGAGTTTCGGCTCTTTGGTCTCGTTTCTCAACTGTCAATTAACTGATAATACTGATTCCTGAGAGTATTGGGTTCTATCATATCTTCATTTGAAACTGTGTTTGGAGTCAGCCACATCACTGGCTAATGAATTTAATTTGTTACCTACTTTGACACTGAAAAATTCTTTGTAATGTCTCTGTGGCTCTATTGAATAATCAGTTTCCAGCTCTCTCGCTCTGTACGTGTACCACCAGTGTTAAATAATATCTTTATCTACCCTGTTAATTTCCCACAGAATTTTGTATGTTCTAATCCTGCATCCCGTTACTCTTCTATCCTACAGCGACGTGAGGTTCAATTCACGCAGCCTTTCCTCATAACTCATGCCTCGTCGCTCTGGGACTTGTCTAGTGGTAATACCTCTGAAGCTTCTCCAACTTCGTTTTATGGTTGACAAGGTATGGAGTCATTGCTGGAGCTCCAGGTTTTGTCTAACATATGTGGTATAGAGTTCTAAATGATTCCTTACGCAAATTTTTAAGGGCAGTTCTAATGGGCCAGCCTCGCATACGCCGCTGATGATATGCATTTGTATGTGGGCTTCGGGAGATAGGTTCAGTACAATATCAGCTCTTAGATCCTACTGTTGTCAGTTTCATGGACTTCGTCTCCCATTCGGCACCTTGTATCTGACCACCTCACCCCTCCACCTAGCTTCATTACTTCAGATTTATTGGAGTTAAACTCTAGTAGCCATTTGTTCAATCATTTCTTCAATTTGTCCAGGTCATCTTGTAGCCTCTTGCCGAGGAGGGAGTGTTAGGGCTGTTGGAGGAAGAGTTAATGTTGTATTCACCTAGTTGTGCTTGCGGGGGTTGAGCTCTGCTCTTTCGGCCCGCCTCTCAACCAACTGTTTCTAACTACTACTACTACTACTACTACTACTATTTTTTTCATATATATACACACACACACACACACACACACACACACACACACACACACACACACACACACAGTATGGTTTTCGATCTGGAAGATCCTATGTATCAAATTTACTCAGTTTCTATGATCGAGCAACAGAGATATTATAGGAAAGAGATGGTTGGGTTGACTGCATTTATCTGGACCTAAAAAAGGCTTTAGACAGAGTTCCACATAAGAGGTTGTTCTGGAAACTGGAAAATATTGGAGGGGTGACAGGTAAGCTTCTAACGTGGATGAAAAATTTTCTGACTGATAGAAAAATGGGGGCAGTAATCAGAGGCAATGTATCGGACTAGAGAAATGTCACAAGTGGAGTACTACAGGGTTCAGTTCTTGCACCAGTGATGTTTATTGTCTACATAAATGATCTACCAGTTGGTATACAGAATTATATGAACATGTTTGCTGATGATGCTAAGATAATAGGAAGGATAAGAAACTTAGATGATTGTCATGCCCTTCAAGATGACCTGGACAAAATAAGTATATGGAGTACCACTTGGCAAATGGAATTTAATGTTAATAAATGCCATGTTATGGAATGTGGAATAGGAGACCATAGACCCCACACAACCTATATATTATGTGAGAAATCTTTAAAGAATTCTGATAAAGAAAGAGATCTAGGGGTGGTTCTAGATAGAAAACTATCACCTGAGGACCACATAAAGAATATTGTGCGAGGAGCTTATGCCACGCTTTCTAACTTCAGAATTGCTGTTAAATACATGGATGGCGATATACTAAAGAAATTGTTCACGACTTTTGTTAGGCCAAAGCTAGAATATGCAGCGGTTGTGTGGTGCCCATATCTTAAGAAGCACATCAACAAACTGGAAAAGGTGCAAAGACATGCTACTAAGTGGCTCCCAGAACTGAAGGGCAAGAGCTACGAGGAGAGGTTAGAGGCGTTAAATATGCTAAAACTGGAAGACAGAAGAAAAAGAGGTGATATGATCACTACATACAAAATAGTAACAGGAATTGATAAAATCGATAGGGAAGATTTCCTGAGACCTGGAAGTTTAAGAACAAGAGCTCATAGATATAAACTAGCTAAACACAGATGCCGAAGAAATATAAGAAAATTCGATTTCGCAAACAGAGTGGTAGACGGTTGGAACACGTTAGATGAGAAGGTGGTGGAGGTGGCCAAGACCGTCAGTAGTTTCAAAGCGTTATATGACAAAGAGTACTGGGAAGACGGGACACCACGAGCGTAGCTCTCATCCTGTAACTACACTTAGGTAATTACACACACCTGGAAGCAGCCTGTGACAGGTGACTAACTCCCAGATACCTATTTACTGTTAGGTAACAGGGGCATAGGGTGAAAGAAACTCTGCCCTATGTTTCTCTCCGCCGCCCGGGATCGAACCCGGGACCACAGGATCACATGTCCAGTGATTGTGGGGGGGGAGGGGTAGTGTTGTTATACTGTCAGACTTTTCAGAAGCAAGGAAGATGCCGTCCGCCCACCTTCCACTTTTTTCTGATCATCAGTACATTGTCAATGAGTTTAGCTACTTCCTTGTTAGGCGCTAATTGCCCTCTTCTTTGTCTCGTATTTAACATATACATGTCAGCATATCACATTGGTCAATTCCCATCTTCACTGCCTTTCATCACTGCTATAGACGCCTTCCATGCGCCACTCGCAAGTGAGTAGCGTGTGCCTTAAACCCCTTGATTAGATTTTGCATGTTCCTATTAAAACCTATGGACAGTGCTTAAGTGGTCCTATTAAAGCCCAGCTAATGTGATGCGTGTATATTAATAAGGAAGGAGATAAGATCCGCTGAACAACGGACCAATATCACTGAAGAACATTTCTTGCAAGACACTAGACTGCATTATCAGTACCTTATGAGTTCGACTCTGTCTCAAAAGCCCCATCAGATTCAGAAGTCCTGCTTAACACATTAAGAAGAATTTCTTAACACGATTAAGACCATGAAACAGGAGAGAATGTGTGTACTTCGATTGTCAGAATGTATTTGATGCGGTCCTGCACAAACTACTACTCCTCCTCCTCACAGCTGGGCATCTGGGTTACTGAAAACATCTCGAGCAGGAAGCAAAAGGCCACAGTGTGAAGGGAGTTATCAGTGATGATAATGCATAGAGTATGACACGTCTCTAACATGGCAAACCTAAGGAGGAGAATCCATGTCGAGAATTGTGGTGTATTGCAGAAGGAACTACACACTCGAGAGGTTTGGTTATTTATAAATTGTTTTTTTCTTAAATAGATGTAGGCAAATATTTATACAGTGCTAACCAGCGCATGTACATTTTTCTTCTCTCCACCAAGGACCTGGTTTGACATCTGTTAGACAACAGTGTATAGCGAGTGATTGAGCACTCGACAACAGGTAACTGAAGAGCTTCTTCAGTGCCGAGTGGTGGTCTGTAAAATGGCTACTTGACTAGACATGTACAAAGATGCATAGATTAGAAGAATATTTAAAATGATTGAGAAAGAGGAGTCTTTTCAAATTAAAGGGAATTATTCCTAGAATTAGACATAACCCAAAATAAATGCCAGAGGCAGATATTAGCATTTAATTTAGTAAGTAACATTGCTTGCAGATAAGACAAACTATATAACCAACATGAGACCCAGTGTTGTGTATGCACCCATGGCACGAAACCCACTCCTGGAAAAACACCAAACAAAATTATAATGTTCAAGGGACATGCTAATGACATAAGATTCTAAATGAAATGAAAAAGAAAAAAATGCATTTGTTAAGAGCAACATTTTAAGTAGAAAGAATGATGGCGACGGCGGGAAGGGTTTTATCAGGGAGAAACGCCAAAACATTACGACTACATAGCACTTGGAAGGGGTTTCAGGATAAGGATTTTGGGATGTGACGGCGGGAGACCTTCTCGAGGAAGGAATTGGATGTTGTCAACATTGACCAACGAAGGGAAAGAAAGGTCTTGACATGTCACAAGCAGGAAGTCTGTGATTGGTGAGGATGCCACCTGCGAGTGTAGGGTCAAGGTGATCACACGCTTCTCGTCGCTCTTCGAGTTTGAAGTGTTAGTTCTACGTACATTAGTGAAGGAAGTGCCGTGGAGCCGTGACAGGCGGGGGAAGTTGTGTCAAGAAGAGAACGGTTGTAGCGTCGGCCTCGATTCGTGGACCCAAGAGCGACATTCGGTGAATGTGGTGTGGTATTTGCCCTGGAACTTACGAGAGGTTTGGTTGTGTCCCAGGTGAGGACAGTGGGAGAGGTGAGCCAAGGTTGATGCCTGTGTTTGACCCCCACACGCATGCCAGGAGGAGAAATTTCGACAGTATCAGTCAAGAGGGGATTTGTGAGCAACCTGGTGGGGGTGTTGATCCCCAGGTGCTATCTTGATTTTGGATATAAGCATTGTCGCATCAAAATTTTGCAATAAAGAGCATTTTATTTGGCAGGTACTGTCCCTCCCTTTCCTTTCCAGCTCGTTGTCGTCGTTAGGGGGTCTTGGTGGGCGGCTACCAGGGTGTGGCCATGGGACATTCCTCTGTCTTTTTGCAGCATTATGCTCCTGCTGTCATCTTCACAAATTGTGCTGGAAGTCTTTTCCTCTCCCTTGTCTTTCATTTTTCCTCCCCCTCTTCTCCTTTCTAATTGTCCTACCGACTTTTTGCCATTCTTGATAAGTCTTTTAGACATCTTCTGTTTTGACACCCGGGTGTTTGGGGAGGTTCACACTCTCACCGGTAGAACTGTAATACCCGACATTTCAAGCGAGAGGACTCATTTTATTGTCAATCCTCGCCTTCATTGCTGAACCCGATCTCGATGGAATGATGGTTCTTAAGGTAGCGATTGTGGGGCGTATTCTCACGATGCACCCCTGGGTTGGCCCTGTCTTGTCGGGTGTCCTATCCTCCAATTGTGGCTGCATAGTGAATATGGGGGCTAAATCGTGAATGAAATTATTACCGCCTTGTTTCTATGCCACTGAATGATCCTCTTATAACTTCTCAGGCTCGTGGGATGGGCGACCAGGCCCCCCGAGTCGGACTGTGTTGGAAGACCGGGCTCTGTAGCCGCCGCTACATTGGGCCCAGACCAAGCTACTCCTTTGACCCTCTCGACTACCCCCCTTTCCGCTCCCCTTCCTCCTCTGTAGTAGGGTTGAGCCCCAAGCCCCCAGTAGTGACCACCTCATCACCTGGCACTGCTACTTCTCTTATTGTGACAACTGCACCTTTTACACCCCCCTCCCTCTCTCACTGCAGGGTGCTCTGCTCCAACTCCTCCATAGACGCACTCGCATGATTCCTTCCAATGCTTATACGTTCCACGCCTTGTTTGGTTCTGCTACATGGACAAAGTACCTTGATCTCAACCATCTAGATTCTACACATCCTGATGATTTCTTCCTCCAGAAACACCTCGTTGATTCGGTAGATGCCTCTGTTACTTTTTACCCCACCCGTTTTGGTACACGTGTCATTGCTGCCCCTTCTAAGGATTCAGCTGACCGCTTAAAAGCATTATCTAGCATTGGGATGACTCCAGTTAGGGTCTCCAAAACTGCCCAGTTAAATACCAGTATTGGCACTGATATCTTCCCGCACAATGTTACAACTTAAGTTCAGACCCTAAAAGACTGCCAGGATATTAAACTTATCCTCAAGGCCCATGGCCATTTTTTCCTTGAGGCTGATACGTTCACTCAACCCTTTTGTGGTCATCATAATCAGCCTCTTTACATTGTGAACATCACTTTTGATAGTACGACCCTTCCGCCTTCTATAATTCTTGCTGGTGCCAGATGCTCCGTTCAGGAGTACATTCCTTCTCTTCGACTTTGCAATAAGTGCTTGAAATTTGGGCATGGTGCCCTCAAATGCACAAGTTTTGTGTGTCTATGCCCCATGTGTGGGGACTCGGGTCACTCTAAGATGGAGTGTTGTTCTTCCCAGGCTCACGGCCTCAATTGTGGTGACGCCCACCCTACCTTCTCCTGTGTGTGTATACACAACAAATTTGAGGAAGTTATCCTCAAGTTGAAACACCGCGATTGTTTGTCTTTTCCTGAAGCGTGACGCCAAGTCTGCCGTCTCTCTTCTTTTGCTAGCATATCTTATGCTCTTGTGCTGCATTCCACCTCTCCTCGCCCTTCCCTCCTTTCTCAGTCTCACAACCGTTTCCAGGCTTTGGTCCCGGACATGGCCACAGACTCCTCCCCCCTGCTCCTTTACAGTCTGAACCAAGGGGTTCTCCTCCTTGTTCTCCATCTGGTGTTTCCCTCCCTCCTTCCCAGTCTGTCGTGTATTTTGTGTCTTTTTTTTCCTCGTCTCCCACAATCCTTCCCAGCCCTCCCCCGTCTCTTGGCGCTCCGCACCACCTGTCTGTCCAGACTGTTGTTCATCATCCTTCCAGCAATCTTCATGGTGATCGCTCCCGTTCTCTTTCTCCTGTTGGTACTATGGAGACTATCGCCAGTACATTACTGCTGGTACATCTGTCTCTCTAAGTCAGAAACATAAGACTAGCTCCTCTCCTCTCCTTCCTCCCCTCCGGACAGGTAAGAAGGCGTAGCTTTCTTCCCCACCCTCTGACTCCTACTCTATCACTGCATCCCCTCCTATTTCAGTGGTCGAACCCTCTGTTCCGGCTTTAGCCGGAACAGAGGGTTCTATTCTCTCTCAGTTGCTGCTCTTGCTGGGGTGTGCTTCCCTGTTTCTCCCCCTCCCCTACCCCTTAATTTCCTTGACTGCCCCTCTCCATTACCTCCTCCAGCTGGGGACCCTGTCTGTCTGCCTCTGGTCCATCCTCCCACTCCCTTCACTCCATCATCATTGCTAAATTTACCCATGCCCCTTAACCCTGATTTTACTGATCCTGAACTTCTTTAGTATACTGTGTTTTTCTTTGCCTTTGTGTCTTCATTGTTCTCTGTTGCTGTTCTCTCTCCTTTTGACAATGTCTATTCACCAACGGAATATTCGTGGATTTTATGCCAACTTCCATGAACTCCAACTTCAGATAACGCAATTTTCACCACTTAGTGTATGTCTCCAGGAGCCGATGTTTGGTGCTCGTCCTGGTCACTTTCGTGGTTATTCCTTTCTCCCCCCCCCCCCCTTGGTTACCTTGAGGTGCTTCCGAGGCCTAGAGTCCCCGCGGCCCAGTCGTCGACCAGGCCTCCTCTTTGCTGGACTGGTCAACCAGGCTGTTGGACGCGGATGCTCTCAGCCTGACGTACGAATCACAGCCTGGTTGACCAGGTATCCTTTAGAGGTGCTTATCCAGTTCTCTCTTGAACACTGTGAGGGGTCCAGTTATGCCCCTTATGTGTAGTGGGAGCGAGTTGAACAGTCTCAGGCCTCTAATGTTGATAGAGTTCTCTCTCAGAGTACCTGTTGCACCTCTGATTTTCAACGGGGGTATTCTGCACTTCCTGCTATGCCTTCTGGTCTCATGTGATGTTATTTCTGTGTGCCGGTTTGGGACTAGCGCCTCTACTATTTTTCGTGTGTAAATTACTATGTATCTCTCCCACCTGCACTCAAGGAAATACAGGTTTAGGCTCCTTGGTCAGTCCCAGTAGTTTAGTTATTTTACTGAGTGGATTCTAGCAGTAAAGGATCTCTGCACGCTCTCCAGATCAGCAATTTCTCCAGCTTTTAAAGGAGCTGTCATTGTGCAGCAGTATTCCACTCTAGAGAGCACTAGCGTCTTAAAGAGTCTTAGCATCGATATAGCATCTCTAGTTTGAAGAGATATATAGATTGTGTCCTTGTCTATATCCGATATGAGGATGAGAAAAAGTACTGGAGCAAGCACAGTACCGTGGGGGACTGAGCTCTTCACGGTTGATGGACGGGATTTTATTTTGTTGACTATTACACATTGGGTTCTATTAGTCAGGAAATTGCAGATCCATCTGCCTATTTTTCCGGTAATTCCTTTTGAGCGCATTTTATGTGCAGTAACACCATGGTCGCATTTGTTAAAGGCTTTTGCGAAATCTGTGTAAATTACATCAGCGTTTTGTTTCCTCCCCTCCCCCCCCCCCAGCTTTAACTGTGGCCTATAACTCTACTGCTCTCTTGATTTGTACTGATATTCCCTTCGTACCCCTACTTTTCCTGTTGCCTATCTATTTTCTGCAGCCCGTATCATTGCAAGTGAATGATATTCAGTCAGTTCCATTTCTCCCCCCCCCCAAATGTCCGACTTTCTCTTCCTGGTCTCAAGCACCTGTTGGAGTCCTTACCAGAGCCTGTGCTCCTGTTGGATGATTTTAACTGTCACATATCCTCTGGGGTGATGCTTTGACAAACACCAATGGCTGACGTCTCGAACCATTTGTCCTCTCTCTTTCTCTGTCATCTCTGAATTCTGGTGAACCCACTCATGTGGACTCCTGCACTCGCACCCTCTCCTATCTTGATCTTTCTATCTGCTTGTCTTATCTTTACTTAGATTTCACATAGCAGGTTCTTGATGACCTCCATAAGTGACCATTTCCCCATCCTTATCACCTTTTTCTCTTTTCGCCCTCCCCTCTCCTTCCCTAGGAGGCAGTTTGCCAAGGCTGACTGGCATCTATTCACCTTTCGTACTACTCTTTCCGACCTCTCCACTCTACCTCTCCCTCGAGCCCTCCTCCTTTTTCATGACACCGTATTTGACGCTGTCCTCTGCTCTATTTATTGCTATACCTCCCAGGGCACACAGAAGTGCGTTCCATGGTGGAATATAGACTGTGCTCGTGCTGTCCACTGTAAGCGTGCAGCCTGGAAGAAACACTAGCGCTGGCAGATGGCTGATTCTTTTATTTTGTTTCAGAAGATGAGTTGGGTGGCCCGTAGGACTATCCATACAGCTAAACGTGAGAGTTTGAATGCTTATGTCTCCACCATTACGTCCAATACTCCTCTGCCGCATATCTGGAAAAAAAATCTGCATAATGGCATAATGGCGGGTAAGTTTGTTCCACATATCTCGACAGTTCCTTCACCTCCGTGGTACTCTTGTGGCGGATCCAGTGACAGTCGCAATAGAACTGCATTCCCACTTTTCAACTGTTAGCTCTGGTTCTCATCTTCCTCAATCCTTCCTTCTTCGTAAGCCGGTTCTTGAATCTCATCCCTTAGATTTCTGTACTCATCTCCGACTTCCCTGTCTCATCTCTCTCTCTCTCTCTCTCTCTCTCTCTCTCTCTCTCTCTCTCTCTCTCTCTCTCTCTCTCTCTCTCTCTCTCTCTCTCTCTCTCTCTCTCTCTCCCCAAAGACAAACCACAGATTGTCTAGTCGAGGGCGCTCCTCCCTCTGACGAAGCTTGGTCAGGGCGCTGCCACGGCCCCCTGTAATGCCTCTGGGCGGTTTAATACTCTCCTCTTCGACCAGGACTTGAGACCACAACGTTCCCAGCTCAGTTCCACAGCTGGCACGTCTACACACTTCTCTTCTCTTGGAGATATATCACTAGGGGTTCCCTTCTGACGGGAGCTCAACGGAGCGCGGCTTTCCCCCTGCGATGTCTGGCTTCAAGTGAGGTCAAAGCCCTCCAGAAGCGAGCCTCACGCCTCCAGCAAAATGTCCACATCTCCTAGCCAGTCATTTATCTGTTTTCTTCTTCACTGCCCATAATCTTAAATTGTTCATCATATCCAACCAGCTATTTTACATGTGTTATCACCTCTATATTTCTTAGACCTTCTGGTTAGGTCAGGCTTGCTGAATAACTCTCAAGGGGGGAGACTCGTTTCTCCTGTAGGCTGAGATCATAACACCAGGTACTGTGAAAAGTAATCAGTGGTTTATAATAATGCTTAGTGATTTTAATAAGCCTCGTACATAACGAATAAGAAGTAATATTGGAAACTGAGAGGAGAGATATAATAGCTAGGGGCGAGAGCAAGTGGTGCGCTAGTGGACGTTTTGGTGAGCCAGGAAGTCCGCCGGTATCCGGCCATCTTTACTGCTGGCGGCGTGTGAGAAGTTCCTGGTGAAATAGTATTAGTTTATATTTTAGGAGGGGTAGGATTCTGTACCTGATTTCCTCCATCATATCTGCTACATATATTTCTATCTCCCCCCTGCCCCCCTCCCCTCCCCCCACACACAGGTCTAGAGGAATGACCTCTGGTCATTTGAAAAGGTCTAAAGAATGGTCTTTAAAATGGCTAATGAAGTTAAACTCAGGAAAGTGTAAAGTAATGAATTAGGCTAAGGTAGCAAAAGACTGAACATACACGCACGTGGCTAAGCGTGTGTGTGTGTATTCACCTAGTTGTGTTTGCAGGGGTTGAGCTTTGCTCTTTCGGCCCACCTCTCAACTGTCAATCAACTGTTTACTAACTACTTTTTTTCCACACCACATACACACACACCCCAGGAAGCAGCCCGTAACAGCTGACTAACTCCCAGGTACCTATTTACTGCTAGGTAACAGGGGTATTCAGGGTGAAAGAAACTTTGCCCATTTGTTTCTACCTGGTGCGGGAATCGAACCCGCGCCACAGAATTACGAGTCCTGCGTGCTATCCACCAGGCTACCAGGCCCCCATCCACCAGGCTACCAGGGGCCCCCATCCACCAGGCTACCAGGGGCCCCCATCCACCAGGCTACCAGGGGCCCCCATCCACCAGGCTACCAGGCCCCTGTGTGCGTGTCTCCGTGTCTCACCTCCAACCGGGACAATTTGCAGACGCCACCTGTACAACCCCCAACCCTTCACCTATCTCTAACCTGTAACTTCCCCCACCTGCAACAGGTGTTCAACCAAACTGTTGTGTTCTCCAACACAAGCTCGTTATATATCATGATACAATTTCCGTTTACAAGTGTTCAAAGATCACTTAAAATAAAACAAAATTAATCACAATTTGATAATGCAGAATGGGATGTTTGGCAGAAGCAGGAGACCAGACGCTCTGGGGTAGCCTCACTTTACTCTCCAAGATGACACTTGAGCGGTGTGTCATAGTCTTGCTGGGGGTTGACCCCAGTGCCAAACATTAAAGAAATAATTCTGAAATCGAGGATACGTTTTCCGTAGAATAATGAGGAGTTATTTCAGTCCTGCGTAATACATTTTCTGAGCCAAAGGGAGGTGATGGTAGTGGGGGGAGAGGGAGGGGGGAGATGGAGTTGAGGGGTGAGAGGAGGAGGAGGAGGAGGAGGAGGTTGGAGATAGGAAGAATGTTGAGAGAGAGACGGGACACAGTTGGGTACCCCAGCTGGTATATGTTATATATCACCCGAATCTTTCTGAATTGTGTGCGTGTGTGTGTGTGTCTCCCCTCCTATCTATGTCATTTTTCTTTCTCCTCCTCCTCCTCCACTCCCCCTCCATCTCCCTCCTTCTCCTACCCCTCTCTCCTTTCTCCCTTTCTCCCTCTCCTTTCTCCCTTCCCTCTCCTTTCTCCCTCCCTCTCCTTTCTCCCTCCCTCTCCTTTCTCCCTCCCCCTCTCCTTTCTCCCTCCCCCTCTCCTTTCTCCCTCCCTCTCCTTTCTCCCTCCCCCTCTCCTTTCTCCCTCCCCCTCTCCTTTCTCCCTCCCCCTCTCCTTTCTCCCTCCCCCTCTCCTTTCTCCCCTTCATCCTCTCTTCTGCTAAGTGGTTGAGTATTATAGTGGAAATAGTCCTACCTACCTACCTACCTACCTAACCTAACCTAACCTAACCTAACCTAACCACCGCGAGTGCTTGACCGAGTCCGAGGCTATGTGCCGATCGCCTCAGTGTAGCCAGGAGAAGAACGTTCAACTGGAGAGATTCTCCCGAGTGAGATAAGATGTGTTATAGTTTGGGCTGCTGAGTGGCTTCAGTATTATAGTGCAGTTTATTAGGGAATTGTGCATTAATTAATTTGTGCCCTGTCAAATTATCAGGGCACCTTCACCACTCGACCATCACGACGTGCCCTGTACACCAGTTGCAGAGTGCTCCTGGCAGTATGGGTTCGAGTCACTTCTTGGGTGTGAGTTTTCAGTTGCATATCTGCCTTGGGACCATTCAGGCTTGTTCGCATATATATATATATATATATATATATATATATATATATATATATATATATTATGTATGTATATATATATATATATATATATATATATATGTATGTATATATATATGTATGTATATATATATATATATATATATATATATATATATATATATATATAGTCGTACCTAGTAGCCAGAACGCACTTCTCGGCCTACTATGCAAGGCCCGATTTGCCAAATAGGCCGAGTGAGTTTCTTTATTTTCAATAAATTGTTTCCAGTTAGCTTATGTGAATTATTATTACTATATTATATTAAGAACATAAATTACTGACTTAGATGAGTTTGTTTAGGTTAGGTTAAGATAGGTTAGGTTAGATTGGTTAGGTTAGATTGGTTAGGTTAAGATAGGTTAGGTTAGATAGGTTAGGTTAGATTGGTTAGGTTCGGTCATATATCTACGTTAGTTTCAACTCAAATATAAACAAATTAACTCATGCATAATTAAATGGATAACTTTATCATTTAATAAGAAAACAATTAGAAAAATATATAAATTCAGGAAAACTTGGCTTACTAGGCAAATAGGGTCTTGCATAGTAGGCCGAGTGCTGCGTTCTGGCTACTAGGTCCAATATATATATATATATATATATATATATATATATATATATATATATATATATATATATATATATATATATATATGTCGTACCTAATAGCCAGAACGCACTTGTCGGCCTACTATGTAAGGCCCGATTTGCCTAATAAGCCAAGTTTTCCTGAATTAATATATTTTCTCTAAATTTTTTCTTATAAAATGATAAAGCTACCCTTTTCATTATGTATGAGGTCTATTTTATTGGAGTTCAAATTAACGTAGATATATGACCGAACCTAACCAACCCTACCTAACCTAACCTAACCTAACCTATCTTTATAGGTTAGGTTAGGTTAGGTAGCCGAAAAAGTTAGGTTAGGTTAGGTTAGGTAGGTTAGGTAGCCGAAAACAATTAATTCATGAAAACTTGGCTTATTAGGCAAATTGGGCCTTGCATAGTAGGCTGAGAAGTTTGTTCTGGCTACTAGGTACGACATATATATATATATATAATATTAGTATATTTTGGTAGCAGTCTTTCCTGTAGACATATATTATTAAATATGACCGAAAAAGTAAGATTAATAATTCTAACACGAATTTTCTCAATCTTTCGTACATTACGCTTCACTGTTGGAGGTAAATCAAAAATCACTTCTGCAAAATTCATTTTTATTTCTAGTCTGACGCGACACGGGCGCGTTTCGTAAAACTTATTACATTTTCAAAGACTTCACAAATACACAACTGATTAGAACGTATCTCTGATTTTATATCTACATTTGAGTGAGGTGGGAAGGGTGATGTGGCAATAACACAAGACAGAACAGGAGGGGATATTAATAGGGTATTAAAAGTATCAACACAAGACAGAACAGAAACAATGGGTATTGAATAGAAGTGTTTGTAGAAAGCCTATTGGTCCATATTTCTTGATGCTTCTATATTGGAGCGGAGTCTTGAGGTGGGTAGAATATAGTTGTGCAATAATTGGCTGTTGATTGCTGGTGTTGACTTCTTGATGTGTAGTGCCTCGCAAACGTCAAGCCGCCTGCTATCGCTGTATCTATCGATGATTTCTGTGTTGTTTACTAGGATTTCTCTGGCGATGGCTTGGTTATGGGAAGAGATTATATGTTCCTTAATGGAGCCCTGTTGCTTATGCATCGTTAAACGCCTAGAAAGAGATGTTGTTGTCTTGCCTATATACTGGGTTTTTGGAGCTTACAGTCCCCAAGTGGGCATTTGAAGGCATAGACGACATTAGTCTCTTTTAAAGCGTTCTGTTTTGTGTCTGGAGAGTTTCTCATGAGTAGGCTGGCCGTTTTTCTGGTTTTATAGTAAATCGTCAGTTGTATCCTCTGATTTTTGTCTGTAGGGATAACGTTTCTATTAACAATATCTTTCAGGACCCTTTCCTCCGTTTTATGAGCTGTGGAAAAGAAGTTCCTGTAAAATAGTCTAATAGGGGGTATAGGTGTTGTGTTAGTTGTCTCTTCAGAGGTTGCATGGCTTTTCACTTTCCTTCTTATGATGTCTTCGATGAAACCATTGGAGAAGCCGTTATTGACTAGGACCTGCCTTACCCTACAGAGTTCTTCGTCGACTTGCTTCCATTCTGAGCTGTGGCTGAGAGCACGGTCGACGTATGCGTTAACAACACTCCTCTTGTACCTGTCAGGGCAGTCGCTGTTGGCATTTAGGCACATTCCTATGTTTGTTTCCTTAGTGTAGACTGCAGTGTGGAAACCTCCGCCCTTTTCCATGACTGTTACATCTAGAAAAGGCAGCTTCCCATCCTTTTCCGTCTCGTAAGTGAAACGCAGCACGGAACTCTGCTCAAATGCCTCCTTCAGCTTCTGCAGATGTCTGACATCAGGTACCTGTGTAAAAATGTCGTCAACATACCTGCAGTATATGGCCGGTTTCAAGTTCATGTCGACTAAGACTTTTTGCTCGATGGTACCCATGTAGAAGTTTGCAAACAGGACACCTAGGGGAGAACCCATGGCGACCCCATCTACTTGCTTATACATGTTTATATATATATAAAATATATATATATATATATATATATATATATATATATATATATATATATATATATATATATAATAAATTATTGTACACAGGTGGGTTAGATTAGATAAGGTTTGACTCCTGGTAGCAGGCTTAGAGCTTTTATTTTAATAACAAAATAAATCTTTCTTCTCTCTGTCTCCCCCCTTTACTCACCCTTCCTAATTCTCCTCCTGTCCTGGCGAGTATGAGTAAGAGGTCAGGAGGTTGATCTCGTCCTCAGTTAGTTAAGAGGCATGTCAAAGAACTTTTAATAGGAAAATTTCTGTAGGATGCTATTTTACCTCAAATTAACAAGAGTTTCTGCCCTCACAAATCAGGTAGAAGGTAGTTGATCTTCTCCCATAAACATGTTGGAGTTGTATGTTTTCACTATTAGTTTAGAGATCAGTCTGGGATAACTGTTGTCAAACAGTTTTTGATTAAAAATTCTTATAGAACCAGGTCAACCAGGGACCGGGCTGAGAGGCAGTGAATCTGCAGCGGGTTGAGAAACCGTGATCAAAGGTAACGTAGGATATATCTGATATACTTTATTGCTACGGGCTCACCATAGCCCGTGCTACTTGGAACTGATTGTTCCAAGTAGCGGATCTTTAACAACAGATATACTTTACATGTCTAAATTACTTACCATTTTGCCAGCAAAGGATAGTGACTTACGAACTAGCCTGTGTAGGTGACTTAGGAATTTGTGGTGAATATCATAATTTAGAATAAAATCTTGTTCAATTTCCATCTTTGTGTTAGTAGTCCCCCCCCCCCTTGTCATCTCTCGTGCCTAGCTGTCATCATGGACTTTTTAACCTCCTTGTGGGAACCTCCCAAATTCTCCAGCATTAAATTTTTAACATAATTGTCAATAACTGATTACATCAAATGCAGAAATCTCTCTGCAGGTAATAAAGTCAACAGGGCAGGGTGGTTCCCCCCCATGAACCACTGGCGATCCCCCCAATTATTAATTATAATTACTCTTGTAATAATGAGTAATGGGGTAGTGGCAGGCGGTTTTCTCCTTTAAATTGAGATTCAACATTTCCTCGAACGTACCATTGGCTCTGCACGAGATAGGTGTTACCAAATTACACTCAACTGTAAATATGGTTTAGATTGTTTAGGGAAATACTTATGAGCACCAGTGTGTAAACCTACAGTGGTATCGGGTATGGGTTACAATGGTAGCAGGTGTTAAATCATTTCCCACAATTCATGGTAAGCCTATACTCTACCAGTTTTCCCCTGAAAAAATGACCCGTCAATCTGTTAAAAATCAGGTCCCAATTTACTGTTGAGTGAATAGGGGCGAACTGTTTAAGATCTTTGTCCACTTGACAGAACCCGGGGGATATTTTCGGGTATCTTAATTCTTTTTTGAAACTGCTGCGGTCAAGTATTACTGCGCAACACTTTTTAACCCAGATTTATCTCCACAATTAACAGTGTTGCTGCATTCTCCTGTCTGGTGTGGTCGATACCTGGAGGCTCAGTAAATTTATATTAGGAACCAGCCACCAGTGGCACCAACCAGCCACCAGTGGCACCAACCGGCAGTAGAACCAGCCACCAGTGGCACCAACCGGCAGTAGAACCAGCCACCAGTGGCACCAACCGGCAGTAGAACCAGCCACCAGTGGCACCAACCATTACCAGAACCTTCACCCCAACAGAACTTTGCAGTGGGCAAACGCCCCGTCACGACCCTTCCTGAGGAGTCATATTAAGAGAGGGGGAGCCAGTCCACCTGTCTAACCTCTGACCTGTCTCTTCCCCCTCTCCTCTCCTGTCCCATGCCTCTCTTCGTCCTTCCGTCTCTTTGGTGACATAAACGGAAGGGAGGGAGTTGTCTTCCCCTCAAAGAATACCAATAGACTTGGAATTTCTGGCGTGGACCACACCAGCTGTTCTCGGAGGGTCATTTGGATCACACTTCAGCTTTCATCGGACAAATTCTTAATCTTTCGGACAAAATGTGAGGAAGAACAAGAACTAATGTGGATACAAAGTTGTTTTAATCATTCAGATTCTCGACCCATAGACGAGAGAACTTCTCTAGACTAAATAATGTCCAGGGTTATATGGACACGAGATCCTAATCATCAGTGATTTTAATAAGGATTGGAATGTATATTCAGCTTCTAAGTGTTTGTGGGTCACATCCTCCGTCACGTTATGGACAGATATGGTTCAGACTTGTCTCAAACTCCATGACTTTCAAATGTTCCTTTAATTCTGGTATTCATCGGTTTCCTGTAAGTTAGTTTTCTATCCTTACTAAGAATAAAATACCTGTAATCCTTGCACTGTATCCATACTTTACTTCCAGTAGATAAACGACGTAGGAGATTAAGAAGCAAGTCGTGTATTGTGAAGACTAATAACAAACAGCAGCTCTCCAATGACCCTTTAATATCTCCATAGTTCAAACAATCATTAATTGGTGATAAGACCTACAAATAATTTATAATGATGAACTGTAAATATATAGCAATTGAAATAGAACATTCTCTGTAACTGACAATATAATTATAAGGTGTGAAGGATAGATGAAATTGTTTATCAGACCTCAACGGTGATTATTAGATTAAGATCTTTTGTGCCCTCTGTAATCATTTTTGCGCTACCGTTCACAGGATGAGTATGGGGTGCACAATAAACTAGCCGCCTCTGGTGACAACAACAACAAAAAATCTCTGCTCTCTTCCTTTAATTTTATTTGGAACTATTTTCTCGAACATAAGTACACAGTGGGAGAGGACTTGGTGGTGTCTGCTGGGATGTGTTGCCTACGCTTGCCCGAGTTCGTATTTGGTTGGCTGATGTTCCTATATTCTTTGCAGGTCGTTCTGGCGTTGAGGCAAGTGGGTTGTATGCGTCCGCTATCACTACTCTGCCTCCAACCTGCTTCTACAGTCACTGTGATAATTTATATTTCCATTCGAGTCTGTAACTTCATGGAAATTTCCCCTCCGATTTGACCACCAGTGTGACGCCTCTTCCATGCTTCAGTAAGTTATCTACTACCGCTCATTTGCTTATTTGGAGGTAAAATAATTATTTCTGTATCAAATACTAATTCTTATTTGTTCACTCACACACAGGGCGAAACTGAAGACAAGATTCACAGCCGAGAAGTATGAGATACGAGGAAAGGATTCATGAATATAACCTGTAGGCCAGGTGAATGGTGGTCGAGAGTTGGGGCCCAAGGAATATAGCTCAACCCCCACAAACACAACCACGCCTGTGTTCTCACCTGTTTATTTCATTAATTTAATATTGTACAGCTCTTTACCGACCAACCCATTCGACTGGACGGTAGAGCAACGGTCTCGCATCTTGCAGGTCGGCGTTCAATCCCCGACAGTCCTCGTGGTTGGGCACCATTTCACCCTTCTATCCTATCCCAAATCGTTATCTTGATATCCCTCCCAAGTGCTATATAGTCGTAATGGCTTCGCGCTTTCTCTTGTATATATATTTTATTTATACAACTATTTTTACAGGACGTGCGACAGGACGTGCGACAGGACGTGCTGCAGGACGTGCTACAGGACGAGCGACAGGACAAACTCGCCGCGAACGAGTCTGAAGGTAGTTTGGTGGTCGCGGAGTGGTGTCGAGGCCTTCAAGCACTGGTCGAGGGAATGTGGCAGAAAATTGTCCTCCAATCAGGGTCACCGACTTCCCGTGACCGAAGTGAGGTCAGCCTGGGTCACCAAGAGAGAAGCAGTGTTGTTCTACCTTCTGGAGAGTCTTGTTCTACCTATATCAGTATGGAGCTACCAGACGATGTGTGTGTTCGCCGCACGCTGTAGGAAGCCTTGTTATATTTTGTGTTAGAGAAGAACAGTGTGTGTGTTTTATTAACCTTGGACACGCCTTCCCTAATGCCGTATATGTTTGTGGGAATGAACGAGCAGATGTGCTGGCTGCTGAAGGCGCTGAAGGAGACCATATTGAATACTTCGTACCCAAGACTCTACTACAAATTAGAGATATTGATGCCCAGTTATTAGACCTTTCAGACCAGTTGGCATGAGGTACCTGGAGCTTTGCAATTACTTTATTCACTCTCGTATTCTTGAAGATATCCTCACAGTATACCCAAAATTTGCCAGTGCTGGCTATTAAACACATGGCTCTGTATGACTAACCATCCTGCGAGATAGGGGACTTGTATTACCACTGCTACCTTATTCAATCTTGTGTTGTTGATATCCTCAAAATGCATCCGGAGTCTGCCAGTGCAGACCGCTTATCACATGCCGCTGTATGACTAACCATCCTGTGTGATGGGGATTTCTTAGCATCACCTAGTTAGCTTTTTTGACACACTGTACTCCACTTCATATAGTCTAGGGTAGCTGCACTAATGCAGATGTACCTAATATGTTAATAATAATAATAAAAAAAAAAGTCGGGCAACATCATCGTGACAAAGTAACTGAAGAAAGGAGGATAGAAGCACAAACCAGTGAATCTGTACGATGGTACAACATGGTTGCAGCTGGCAATCCCAATCATTATGGACGAGGGAGAGAATCAGTAATAGCCAGAATCCGTCTTTGATACAAATATCCAAGGAGATACGGAATGGAAACAGTTGATCAGCGAAGTTGCAGAATCTGTGGTGAGAGTGATGGACACCGCCTTGACCACTATCTACGTGAATGTGAACACCTGAGAGACATTAGAAATATGTGTAGAATAATGCACCCCACATTGAGTTAGGAAAACAGTATTTTTTCAAATATTGAAACTGTTCTTAAAAGATTTCCCCATTTTGCACCCGCAACATAACGTAAGCTTTTAAGGGTTGGCAGATGTTATTCTTGTTTGAGGAGCTGTTCACTTGAGACATTTAAGCAAGTCCCAGCTGTGTCTGGGTACAAGTGACAGGATGAACAACCCAGCGGGTTTTTTTTTTCCTATTGGTGAGTGTTGTACATGCTCCTATGGCGGTGTGTCCACTCACAAGATGAGTGGAGCTGCCCAATAAACTCGCCCCTAGGGGCAAAATTTAAATTTGTTTGAAAAGTGCTGGGAGCCCTGTGGTGTGGTGTATATAACAACACTCGACTGAAAGTCCACATAATTACACGACCTTACGAACAACCCTCTAAACATCCTCCCTGTAACCCCCCCCCCCTCCCCTCCCTCCCTCCCCTCCTACCCTCCCTCCCCCCCTACCCACCCTCCCTCCTACCCACCCTCCCTCCCTCCCCCCCCCCCCTTCCCTCCCTCCCTCCCCCCCCCCTTCCCTCCCTCCCTCCCCCCCCTTCCCTCCCTTTCCTTCCCCCCCTTCCCTCCCTTTCCCTTCCCCCCCTTCCCTCCCTTTCCCTTCCCCCCCTTCCTTCCCTCCCTCCCTCCCCCCCTCCCTCTCCTCCCCCCCTCCCTCTCCTCCCCCCCCTTTCCCTTCTCCTCCCCCCCCCCCTTTCCCTTTCCCTCCCCTTCCCTCCCCTCCCCCTTTCCCTCCCCTTCCCTCCCCTCCTCCCTCCCCAGGTAGAACAGGGAGGGAGGGAGGGAGGGAACAAGACACTGCAGAAGGTAGAACCACACTGCTTCTCTCTTGGTGACTCAGGCTGACCTCACTTCGGTCACGTGACGTCGGTGGCGCTGATTGGCGGACAATCAATTTTCAGTCACATTCCCTTGATCAGTGGTTTGAGGTCTCGACACTATTGATTGTCCACCAGTCAGCGCCACCGACGTCACGTGACCGAAGTGAGGTCAGCCTGAGTCACCAAGAGAGAAGCAGTGTGGTTCTACCTTCTGCAGTGTCTTCTTCCCTCCCTCCCTCCTGTT